>PVKA01035694.1:0-22244 GCA_004027165.1 Ctenomys sociabilis
AACAACCACTGTTGAATTTCTGTTATTTTATTTATGAAATTCCATATCATTTCTGATTTCTAAAAATATTTTTTATTCTATTAAGGGAAAGAAGATTGAAGTCTCTGTCTCCAAGTCTCTGTAGACCCATGATCTTAATTATCATAGAATACTTTCTAAAAGATTTCAACATTGATCTTGTGTGCATTATAATAATCATTTATTCTGACTTCAATATTTTTATCGGAAATGTGGCACGTGATGTCATTATGTAGAATCTATATCTTTACAAATTGTGAAATAAACTTTTCATAATTATTCTTCCTTCTGAAAGGAAGAGATTGTACTTTCTGACCTCTCTTGATTTATGTCTTTGTAACTTACAGCACCCACATAGAGACAATTCTTGAACGAAAGTGGGAAAAAGGAAGATAATACAATCTTTGTAAAGGATTATTATCTCAGATATTTAAAATTGGTATTTTTTAACATGCAAATTGAAGCTGGGATAGACAAATGTATTTTAAAGTAAAATAAATAGAAAAGGCTCAGAAAGCTTAATGTTAAGAGTTCATTCATCCAGCCATTCATTAAACTTGAAACATTGACTGAAAATCACAGCAGGCAAACAGTATTGCTGCAAATACAAACCAGACAAATACTCTGTCTCTTGTGGCAGAGGCAGAAGGGAACTGAGTACTTTTTCTAAGATGAGGAAATGTGCCTGACACCAAGACAGAGCACTCAGGATGTGTATATATGAGATGAGACGCTCTCCCAGGACAGGTGAGGATTCCCTGGATGGGTGGGAAATGGATTCAAGCTTAAGAGTGGCGAGGAGATAACCGGGAAGAGGGCCAGAAGTTGGTGTGTGAGGGGCTGCATAGAAGAGAGGGAGCACATGATAAGAGACCAAGAAGACAAAGGGGAAAAGGGAGATTTAATACCCTCAAGAGTGAGTCCCTACTGTGAGGGAGAGGATCTGGTGGCAGGTGAGGGATTTTCACATCTACCTATTTTTTCTCTTATGTCCTGATTAGAAATGTGAAGGATCAGGCTGGGGAGATAGTTCGCCAGCCTAAGTGCCTGTGTGGCAAGCACAAGGACCTGGGTTTGATCCCTGTGCCACATGGCCTGCTGGCCCCAGAACAACACACACACAGTGTAGGCTCCATGCCTGTGGCTGCAACACTGTGGAGGCTGAGACACGAGGATCATTATGAGTCTGAACTGTGTAGCGAGACCCTGTGTCAAATAAATAAATAAAAAGAAAAAAGAAACTCAAAAGGGGAATATGAAGGATCAAGAGATTTCTTAAGGCTGAATGGCTCTGAATTTCACTTTGTTCTACTGAGGAGTTTCTGTCTAACATAACTCTATGTCATGCAGTTTCCTTCTACATTCATGGGTTTGGTTATATCCAGAACATTTTGACAATTAAGGAGAGGGGAGTCTCTTTTCTCATCCACCGTATGCAACATACACAACTAAGAATTTGAGCTGAAAGATGAAAAACTTGGAGGGAATACATGGAGACTTGAAGTGATGTGTGGGCCTCTGGACATCCGAGGCACCTGGGCCACTTGAGAATTCATAATTTAATTGATATGTTTTAGATCATAAGGTCTAAATGACATCCAAAGATCATGCCAAGACATGTAAAGTGCTCTGCAAAAGCTTCTCCTTGAGTCTGCATAGTGTTATTATTTATTATGTATAATGTGGTTGGTGATAAGGTTTAGTGTGATGAATTGACCAGAAAGAAATGGTATTGTAAGTATTACATGCAGCTAAAAAACTTCATCAACATTCACTACTCAGAAACAAACTTGCTTAAGCCTGGTGTGGTGGTGCATTCCTGTAATATCAGAACTCAAAGGCTGAGCAAGGAGGATTGCTGAGCTGGAGGCCATCCTGGATGGCATAATGAGATCAAAGCCAGCCTGAACTACATATCAACTTAAAAAAAAAAAAAGGTTGCTATTAATTGTTTCCAAAATGCTAACTAGAATTCCCAACTTTCCAACTTATTAGGGGCAAAACTAATCTCTGTATTCATTATATTATCTAGCAGCTGTTAGGAAGTTTGAATGAAGTAGCATGGATATTAATAAACAAATTACAAAGGAAGGAGGAGGGACCAAGGTAGGAAGAGATTGAGCTAAAGACTCTTGGATGAGTGTTGACAAGTTTAAACAATTTTATAACGATTAGGCATGCACTAAAAAGAAAAATGACAACTGTATAGGAATTGGAGACCCATTGGTCAAGGGCAGAGGGTCTCTATCTCTGCTATGTGTCCAAATTACTGGGGGGGGATTTAAAAACTACAAATGCCAGAACACACATCAACACAACTGAACCAGGACATCTCTTAGTAGAAGACAGATGCTGGTGTTTCACTGGGGAAATAAGGACTGAGTCCCCACACAATACTGCCAAAACGTATGTCCATGGCATTCTAACTTGTGTCCAAGTCCACTTTGGAGGGACATTTACTGCTTGGGCTGAAGTCAGAGACATGAAATTGTTCCATGAATAAATCTGTAAAAATGTACATGGGGTATTTATTTCTTACACAAAGAATTTAGAGCACTAAGAGCTTCCAAACATGTCACTTTCTTTGATAAGACATTAACTGCCAACATATATTTGCTTACATTGAAAGGTTGCTAAGGGCTCGTTCATCATTTCTTTAGCACAAACATGACAAGGTAATGAAAGACCATCATGAAGAAAGACTTGCAGACAAGTAGCAGTAATGAGGGTCCAGGCCTGGTCAAAGCAAGAGAAAATTTCAAAGATGGCTTCACTGTATGTGCTTTTATTGTGATCATTATAAAATTTAAACCAGCTTATTTTTCACAGAACTTGTATGCGTAATGGTCCAGGAAATAAAATATTTTGTCATCTCTTTCTTGGTTTGCTACTGTTTTGTGATTAAATATATGTTGGTTATTTCAATATTTACTAAGGATCAATTTTTAGATGACTTCCAACTTCCAGACTTAGCTGTATGCAACTCAGTGATTTTCTAGTTTGTATTTATTTTAGTTCATACAGCTCCAACTCACCTCATGAAATAGGAGAATTTTCTAATGATAACACTGATGTTGCCATGACCCAGAAGATAAGTCCCAGATTCTTTCTCTTTCTTTTTTTCTCTTCTTTTTTTCTCTTCTTTCTTTCTTTCTTTCTTTCTTTCTTTCTTTCTTTCTTTCTTTCTTTCTTTCTTTCTTTCTTTCTTTCTTTCTTTCTTTCTTTCATTTGCCTGTCTGTCTGTCTTCCATCAGGTTTTTCTTTGCTCTTTAATTAACTCCTATCAAGTTTGCTTTTATGAAATGCAAGCACTTTTTGAAATGCTCCACTACAATCATGATGGGCAAAAGAATGCTAAAAGCACTTAACCCATTCACTTGTCCATCAAATATATTTAACTGTAACAATTTACTAAACTTCCTAGCTACTTTACTCATTGGGATGCAGAGTTTTAAAGGGCATTATCTACGGATAGTTCTCAGAGGATCTCTGTGGATATTGATGTTGATTCTAGAAATTTTCAATCCTACAAGTTCTGGAAATTCTGCTTTAGACTTTGCCTACTCATTCTTTCATGCTTTCCCTTAAAACAGTGTCAAAACCACCATGCTCTTTTCTACAATCATCATCTTTTTGGCTTTCTTATTGCCACTGACTTATTCATTGAAATACTTACTATAAATCTCTACCTGACCTGTAAACCTTATCCCCAAATATTCTGAGGTAGTTAGTGGGGCACAGCTGCCAAATATTTTCTGAAAGATCTTAAGGTGATTACAAAATATCAGTAGAGTTCAAAATCACAGATCTCAAAGAATGGTTGAGTGTTCAAGATTCTCTGTTAAGAAACATCCAGTGAGTTTTGGACTCAGCAATGAATTGTCTTTGCATCTTGGATTTTTGTCTCATATTATTTAGAGCCTCTCTCTTGCCATTTATGATGGTCTGCAAGTTTGTGATCCTCTACAATTTACATGTTGAGACCTAATTCTTTTCGTTGCTGTTGTTGCTGTCATTTTGGGTACCAAGATTGAATTCAGGACCTTGTGCTTGCCAGGCAAGTGTTTATGCTGGTGAGCTACCTCCCTGGCCCTGAAATCTAATTATTAATGTGGAGTGCTAAGAGATGGCATTTTTCAGAGGTGATTTGGTCATGATTGTTTTTCCCTCATGAATGGAATTAAATGACCTCATAATACAAACCCTAGGGACCAATGTAACCTTTCTATCATTTGAGGACATAGCAAAAATCAAAACTATGAGAGATAATTTCTCACCAAACACCAATTATCCTAGCACATCAATCTTGGGTTTATTAAATTTGAGACCTGTGAAAATTTTTCATTTTTCACAAGCTACCCAGTTTCCAGGTTTTTCTTATAGCCATTCAAGTAGACTAACACTACCTTAGCGCCTTCCAGATAAATTACATAAAGGTATGGAATCTCTGTTTACTGACTGACAAAGGGGGAACAATGAAATATATGTCAGGATTCTTGTGATGTTTAAATAAATGAGACAGATGTGTGAAATCCTTACTGACATAGGTAAAAGAGGAAGGTCTCAATATATAGCAATCTCTTCTCTTCAATACAAGCAAAAACAGCAATAGTCACTACCACATATGGCTTCAGGTTCTATTAGACAGCGATTGGGGTAATGAGTTTTTGCAAGTTAGATAAAATGTTCAAACATTGCTATTATCCCAAAAAGACCTTAGATCATAAAATGTTCTGTAGGTCTCCAATTTTTAAATGTCATTAAACTATGAGAAAGCAGAATTTTAAGGTTCAGATTTTACAAACCAAAATTCCACGTAATTTGATGATTTTCCTTCTGGATACAAATAGCAACAGGCTGAAATCATCTGCCAAGATGATTAACTAGGAGAGATCTGATCTGTGACATCATCAGAAATAATCAACAAGGCCAAGTTCTACCTAATGCATGGTGTGGGTTCTACTTACTTACAAGTATTTTGGATTAGAGTAAATGCTCTGAGGTCCCAGGAAGCATGTGTTCACACATCCAGGAAGTGAACCCATGAAAGCAAGCAGGCTCAAGAGGGGCTACGAGCTGCTGTTTGGACATGGCTTTGTTAAGGGAATTTAAGTGAAGGACAGCGCTAGCTTCTAGCTTCTAGATTTATATGTGTCTCCTGTAACTCAGATCCATTGCTGGAATTTTTGGTTACTGAAATTCACATCAAGTTTGTGCTGTAATCTAGATTATGAAAGAAGTGAGTTATGTGATGCTGTTTTGTGCTATAAGAAATCTGCCACATAAAGTAGTTTTCACTTCAGCTATTTTTAAACTTGAAGTTATTTGCTTGAGATACAGATTTTTTCGTTTGCAGAATTTTTGCTTTTATTTAAATAATAATGAATAATGTAGCACAGGGGAAAGGGAATAGATGCTGAAATCAGGCAGACTCAACATGAGTTCCAGCTCTATTACTTATTAACCGTGTGACCTGAGGCACAGTAGTATTGGCTTTCAACCTAAGCTTTTTCAGTGATGAAAAGGAGCTTTAAAATCCTGCCTTCAAAGTGTATTGACAAATTTAGTTAGCAAGTGACTATTTGTAAAATGCCTAGCATAATGCCAAAGACAAAGCAGATTCTCAAGACGAATTTGTTTTCATCTATATCCTTCTTTCTTTATTAAGCACAATGCTCCATCCCTTTTCTTTTTGTTTCAATGCTCATTGGACGTAACTTTGATATATAATATATTAGGAAAGATGGTTAATTATCCAAATAATTATAAATATTGTTGTAAGCATTAAGTGATATTAAAGACTGAGCAAAGAACGGTGATTGATAAACACGAGAGCTGCTTGTTTTCATGTAGGCTTCCCACAGGATCTAATCTTTGTAGACTCGATTTCAAGTCAGCACCTGTTAGTTTTTATGGCATAGGACAACACCCTGAGAGGCTGTTAAGAGAGAAGCTCTAGGACTAGGGAGTGAGCAATGACAACAGAAGAGGGAGCCAATTGGTTTCTTCTGGAAATGGGCTGCTAAGGCATGTGGATGTTCTCAAATCAGCTCTGCTAGTGGCATAGTTGTGGAAATAGTTTTCCATGTCCTCCCATCTGAAGTTTTTAATAAATGGGTTACTATTAGTATGGGAGTCATGTTTCTGTCACTAGGACAGTTACCTCAAGTGAAAGGAAGAAAGCTTTATTTCAGGGTCACGCTTTCAGAGTGTTCAGTCTTTATTTTCTAGAAAGGCTTATAGAGCACATGTCACCATGATATCTGAAGAGCATAATGTTTTTCTGCTTTCGGTGGATATTTTACCTCTTGAACTCTGACTCAGATTTGAGATTTGTGTGTGAGAGAATTTTGTGTGTATATTGTCAGTTACAACAATGCTCATATTACTGAAAGTAACAGTATTAAAATAAGCTGAAAAATAAACCATTTTGAATGCTTACAACATTCATCTTTGTGCCAAGTGTTTTACATATATTCTTTCATATAATTCTTGCAAAATGGTGTAAGATCAGCAGTGTTTATACATGCACAATTTCAATGTCTTTGGAAACAAGAAAAATGCTCAGACAAATTACATTTGATTTCTGACAATTAAGATTCAAATCTTCTAGACCAAGTGTTGGCAAAACTTGTTTCTCCAAAGGGCTAAGTATTAAGTATTTCTGATGAGGCCATATGATTTCTGTTGCGAGTTTCAGCACATCTCTGATAGCATAAAATTAGCTAAGGACAACCCAGATCACAAGAATTATTCTGTGTTGTAAAGAAAGTTTAGAGGGCCGGTCATATAGCTCAGTGGGTTAAAGCTCCTATTTAGGTAGAGCCCAGGGGCTGGGGTTCGAGTCTCTGCGTGCTGTGTCAGCCCCACCCCTGGAGCACACTGAGACAGTGAGGGAGACTAGGCATGGTGGTACCTGCTGTAATCCCAGTGCTTGGGAGGCTGAGAACAGGAGGATCACAAGGAGTCTGATCTGTGTAGTGAGACCTTGTAGACCATGTGCTAAATACAAGTTTTTAAAGAAGAAAGTTTATGTACAAAATCACATGATTTGCCCACAGGCCACAACCCACTGATCCTTGCCCTTTGAATAAATGTCAATGGGCTCTTCAGTAATTGTGGAGGTGTTTTGTGTTCATGATTCCCAGATAAGCAGCCTTTGGCTACATGAAGCTCTCTGGCACTTTAAATGTGACTGTTGTGACCAGGAGCTGGGTTTCTGGGTTTATTTTACCTCAGTTAGCTCAGCTTCCAATTCAAATGGGCACATCTCTACCTGGTGGCTGTGGTACTGCACAGGTGAGATGCAGCTCTTGGCACATCAGAGGGGTTGAGCCTTCGTGGGATGTAGCAGCAATGACTTACACCAACATTGTTTCTTAGAGTAAAGCTTCAAAGAACAAATAAAACAATCAGTTATAAATCACAGAGAGCAAAAGTAGTTATAATGGAATAACTTGCATCATGAAGAATTATTGTCTCAGCCTTGCGCTTCTCACATGTCATTCTCAGATAATTGCAGAATTTCTTTTCCTTAATTTGCTCTGTCATACATAGTGCTTTCACTAAAAAAATGCAGTGTTTTCTCCATTTCTTTCTGTCTAAATCCATACAGGGCCAAGGTAATTATCTCTTGTCTTTCTCTTTGAAGCTCAGAAGAGAGTGTTTTAATTCTGAACTCCGGAACTTACAAGTTGTGTCACATTTTTGCAAGTTATCTCTTCATCTGCAAACCCAGCCAAATACTACTTTTAGAGCCAGCCGAATAGCTCAGCAGATTAAAGCACCTGCAAGCAGGTACAGGGCAGGGGGTTTGATCCTCAGGCCTGCTGTGCCAGCCCCGCACCCAGGGCATGCTGACATGGCTAATGAGACTGGGCACGGTGGCCCACACCTGTAATTCCAGCTCTTGGGAGGCTGTGAACAGGAGAATCAGTACAAGGCTGATCTAGTAGTGAGACCCTGAACACCCCATAGACCCTTCCCCAAAATACAAAAAAAAAATACTACCTTTATCTTTTTTTGAAAAGTTTTGAATATTAGCATGCTAAAATACTTACTATTGAGTATTGTGCAGGTAGGTCCCTTCCAAATATTAATTCATTTGCTACTTTTCTTTCTGCTCAAAAATATTGTTATTGTTGAAGTATGGCTTCAAAGAACAAATATAATAATCCATTATAAATCACAGAGAGCAAAAGTAATTATAATGAAATAACTTAAATCATGAAGAATTATTGTCTCAGCCTCAATTTGATTTGATTTTTTTACAGTATTTTAAGCCATCCCCTTAGCTAAATTGACAGCTTAGATTTTTCTTTCATTTTGGTTGCTGATATTTCTGTCAAGGACAAACTATCAACAGTATCTTTTAAAAACTTAACCCTCATATATAATAATTGCTGTTTATATGCAAAATCAGCAGAAAATATGCATTAGCACTTAACAAGCTTTCTCTTCAGTTATGTTATTTAGGAGATTTACAAAAACTAGTGAAGTTACTAAAATATATAAAAAGAAGTCAAGTCCTGAAATGGGTTCTCTATTTCAAAGATTAAAATTACCCTTCACTAATGCCCACCACAGCCGGCAGAAAAGAGTAATTTGTATTTCTGTTTGGGGATATTTGTAAATTAACTTAAAACCCCTTAAAAACCATTATTTTGTTATGTACTATAGCATCATCGGAGAAACTGTGCCTGCTTATAGCCAAAACATTGCCAAGTGGATTTGAGGTGTTAATATGTTACTAAAAACATGACATTATAATATCTATGCACGAGAAAATGTTTTGCAGTACAGCAAGGATATAGCTTTGGTACTTTCAAAGTGATGTATCACCGTACATCAGCTTTTTGCTGTTCAGCATTTGTTCACTGAATCCTATTTATTGATTTATTATGGATCTTAAATATTTCAACACTGGATCCGCAGGCCACCACATGGGACATCGAGGTATTTCCCCAATACCCGATGTGTGTAAGGACACTTGCCTGCTCCTGGCCAGCTTTCCTGATGTGCTCTGCTAAAGATGATACAAGTCATTAGACTGCTAATATTGAATTTATGCTATATGAAAACTGCCTTGAAGCTTTGAGGCTAAGAAGAGGCCGCACGATTTCTCAGAAACATTATCTCAATCGCCTCCTGCTGCTTTATGAACATATTTTAAGCATATTTAAAGTTTATAGCAGAGCCCAGGTTCAGAGTTTCCTTTCATATTCAAACTTTATAGCAAAGCCACCACTACATATTAATATATAGCGGCTGTAATGTATTTCTAGTTAAATTGTTATAAAGCCTGGGGTTTTCACATTATCAGTTTTGAAGGTTGGGACCACAGAGAAAAAAGCATTTCTATTGGATCACCATGGTCGTTTGCAATAAATATCAAAATACATTCCATTTTTATATGTTTTTGAGGAAGAGGTAAAAGTACAACTTTTGCAGTTGCCTTTCAGAAATTGTGCCTCTCTTTGGAATGAGGGTAAGACAGACTGAATAAAGCGAGATGCTGTTTACTGAGACATCACTGCTCCTCACACAGCCCAGACCTGGGATCAGCAAAAGGCTGTTGGTGATGCTCTGCTTAGAGCATTAATGTCCCAAATTGCCCGACGGAGGGACTGCATGTGTATTCAGGATTGCCAGGGAAGCGCTTATTCCACTGAGTCATCTCATTTCACAAGTGTGTTTCCTTTTGCTCTCTAATTAGAAATTTCGGTTCAACCATCATTTCACAGTTATTCTGCAGCATGTAAAGTTTGTGAGTACATAAAAATGTCAAAAGTACAGATATTGCTGTATATAGACATCCATGATGTGTATTGAGTAAACAGTTTACATAAGATGCATTGTCTTAGTAATACAGATTCTGATGAGCCAGGATGCTGTGTTTGCTTACGAGGGATGATAGGAGAAAGGTGAATTGCATCTGCTTGCTTCCTCCTTTCCTTCTGATTTCTGCTGTTTGGCTTCCCTCATTTGATCAGTGGACTGTATTCATTTTCAGGCTGAAAATCTGTCCCTCTTAGCTAAGCTCATTCTTTCCCAGATTGCATTTCAAGTTCTGCCCTATGACAAGTTCTGAAGCATGGTCAATCCCAGTGTCCTGCTTTATCACTCTTTAACACAAACTTCCACCAAATTGAGAGGAGAGAGATTCAGATCCATAACAGGGATATCAAATGACTCAGGGTCATAGGAAGAGCGGGACAAAGAATGTTTGAGGACATTTGTGTTTCACTCCACTCTCCCATTTATGAGCCAGATGGAACCACCCCAGGTCCCCCTATCTCACTTCCTCTTTAGCCGTGTTGTTCTGGGTGCCTTGATGTGCAGAGCTGATTTAAAGTGCTAAGATTTCCAGGGCATTTTGACTTAGGTTAAGAGCTAGGAGTCATATGGCAGCAGGCCTAGCCGCACCTTAACATCTTTGTGAACCTAGGTGTCCTTTACACGGTGCAGGGCAGCGGTTTTCTTCATATATTTTGATCACACTGCATAGCGACACTCATGAGAGAGGAGGCCCACAGCTGCTTAAGAAGTGACAAGATGACAAGTGTGTTTGAAACCAGGAGGAATACACCGAGAGAGGTTAGTGACAATCTGTCTTTACTGTTGCAATTTTTAATGCAAATGTTCACTGAATAACTCGATCACACTTCGTATTCCATTACTGATTTGAGCAATGTGCATATGATTATAAATTCATTTAATTATTAATCTGCTCATGTATCACTGTTGATTTATACTGTTATGAAACAAGGAGATCATAAGATAGAAATATACTTTCTACTCATAGTTTTAGAAATAGCATGCAGTTTCAGGCAAAGATTTCACTACATGGGAATATATTCTTTTCTTTAATTAATGTTTTATTTTATTGAAGTACAAATATCAATCAGACAGTTTAAGACAGCTTAACAAGACAGATTCGATAAATTAATACATTTCAAACTGTTTTCATAATGTTTTGGTATCGTACAAGGTGCATACATGATATTATACTTACAGACATTATTATAGCAGATGTCTCTCTATTTTTTTCAACGATGCCTCTTGGTTGTACATGATTCCGAGGAGGCTGAAACACAACTTTAAGTCCACGGCTAAATCCAAGGGTAAAGAACAAGCACCTACACTTTGGCAAGGGTGGTAAGCTCTGCATGTTATACTGGACTTCAGGCATCTTACACTATCTATTGCTCTTAGGGGTCTCTGACTTCATGATACATTTCTATTACCTCTAGGTCCTGTCTCTCGACTACTTTTAAAATTTAAATCAGAATTCACTGTCTTACTTTTAGTGATGGCACCATAGCTCCTCCTTATTTTTCTTCGATCATAAACTCTCTATCCTCATTTATGGGTTTTCCATTCACACTGCAGCTAGTTTACCTGTCAGAAAAATCCAGCACCTAGCTACATTTAATATGCTTAAGGAAAATGTCTATAAACTAAACTTACAAATTTTAATTTCACAATTGCAAGAAGTTTGGCAAATGTATGCAGCTGCCGGCCATCACCACATACTTGATGTACCGTTTATCTAATGGAAACTTCCTAGTGTACCGTAAAGTTTCGCCCAGTTCTGCCGTGGCTATGCCTTTCCCCCACTCGTTCCTGATGGCCACTCCAGTTTCAGTCACTACAGCTTGCTTTCTTGGAATTGCAAATAGCTAGAATTAAACAGTAATCTTCTGTGCTCCTCTTCCAATATACACCAAGTTTCTGAGATCTTCCCAGACTCTATGTTGATCAGAAGTAAATGTCCTTTTCTTTTTATCTCATGATATTTTAAATATATTTATGCCTTCCAAATGTACAGGATACTCAAATGTAAAATTGAGATTATGTACAGTGATAGATATATTCTTTTCTATAATTTTCTTTTACTTTGAAGCATAAAAACAAGAGCAAGAAAAACAAAAGCAAAGATGGAAACAGGCTGTCATGTAACAATACATATGTTACAGAGTTTCAAAACAAGGACCGATATCTCTTTTTATCATCAAATCTGATGCTCAGATTAGCAGATACAGTTACGCAAGATGGGAGATACGATTGAATATCACGCTTTCAAGAAATCTTAAATTTTTGTCCACTCTAATTTTCTTTTATTACCCTTTAAAAAAGTTAAAGAGAGTTTAGTACTAATTTATATGACATTAGAAATGGTACATATTTAGAAGACCAAAATGACAGGTATTTCAATCATGGTTTTGGTATTACACAATGTAGTCCTCAATGTAGTTCTGTTCTTCAATGCTATTCGATTATATAAATATTTCAAAATTTCAACTTTTAATTTGGCTGCCATGAATAATAATTCATCTACAAAAATTTGCCCGAAGTTATGCATCCACTTACTTGGGGTGAGTACCTGGGGTACATTTCCTGTGTTTTGTGATTGCTATTTCCTTAATTTACAAGAAATTCAATTTTTCCTTTAAATGCACTTGTCACATTTGTTGTGCCTTCATTCCCACCAGCGATGTGTGGGTGTCCCACTTTCTCCAAATTCTCAGCAACACTTGGTGTCACCAGTTTAAAAGTCATCCCAGTAGGTGATTGCTAGTATTTTATTCTAGGTTAAAGTTGAAAATAACTTAATGGCTAATGACATAGGTCATCCATTCGCTTGCTAAAACACCTTTATGTCTTCTAGGTTGCCATGTTTGCTGCAATTGTCTCTAATTTTAAAAATTTGAATCATCTTTGATTGTTGAGCTGTAAGAATTTCTGTATCTTGGACACAGATTTGTTTTACAAGATCTGGAATTTTTTGGTACCAGGGATTGAACCCAGGACCCTGGGCTTACCAGGCCTACACTTACTCCACTGAGCTATCTCCCTGCCCTCATAGCTGTGATTTTTCTTTTTTCCTTTTTTTTGTTGTTGTTGCTTGTTTGTTTTCATTTATGTATTTGGTACAGGGGGCCATTCTATAGCTGGGGTTCGTAGTGATGTTCTTGTTTTCAGGCTCCCCAGTGCTGGGATTACAGGGGAGTGCCACCATGCCTGGACTCATTCACAGGCTCATGTACCCCAGGTGCGGGACCAATGTGGCATGTGGGACTGGAAATTGCAACCCGATCCCTGTGCTTTCCAAAGCAGGCACTTAGTCCACTGAGCTGTCTTGCCAGCCCTCTAGCTGTGTTGTGAAATGTAAAGTTTAAAAGTTTAAATTCCATCATTGCTTTCACATTTCACACTTTGTGATATACTTACTGAAACTTGATGTCATCAAAAGTGATAAAGATTTTCTCCCTATCATCTTCTCAGAGTCTCTTGTCTTCTTCCACTCAAGGGTTGAATATGTTTATGTATCACCTAGTTGTAAGTGTAGCAATGTAAGAATCTAACCCCGTGCACTTGCATATGGAGATCCAATGTTTGGAAGGCATCATTCTGAAAAAAAAAACCAACTGATTCTTTCTCTTGGATTTACCCAAAAATTTGTCAAAAATCAATTAATCAATTACAAAATAGTTAGGATAGATACACAGCTACTTTCTCTTGATTCAATAAATACAAAGATTTGTATTAACAGTGTTTGGACAGGATATCATGTCTACATCTTGTACTATGAATAACCACTATGAAGACAACAATATGCAATGTGTTAATTATTGAAACTCTCCTACTAATTGGTGCTGAAATTATCTCATTGCTATTTGTTTCTCAATAAAATTATTTAAAAAATCAATTACAAATGTATGTGTAGAATTATTTTGGGTTTCTTCGTTCTACTCTGTTGATCTTTGTAATTACGATTGCTCTCATAGCACTCTCTTGCCAGCTCTAATTTTAGTGTAGGTCTCAAAGTGAGCTACTGTACATGCTACTACTTGGTAGAAACATCTTTTCCTGGCAGGCCAAATAGCTCAGTGTATTAACGCACCTGCAAGCAGCCAGCAGTAGGGGGTCGATCCTCAGACCTTCAGTGCTGGCCCCGCCCCCAGGGTGCACTGAGATTACAGTTGAGATTGGGCATGGTGGTGCATGCCTGTAATCCCAGCTCTTGGGAGGCTGTACACAGGAGAATCACTACAAGTGTGATCTAGTAGTGAGACCATGAACACCCTGTAGACCCTTCCTTAAAATACAAAAAAAAAAAAAAAAAGAAAAAGAAAAGGAAAAAGAAATCCTTTCCAAATTTGTTTTGATACTTTAATTCATTTAAATTCATGCATAATTTAAAATAAGTTTGCTTATTTCTACCAAAAAATCCAGGAATTTTGCTTGGTATTTTGGGAGAGAATTGCTATTTTAATCAAATTATTAATGTGGTATATCTATTTATTAAAACTTTCTTTTCTTTTAGTTAATTTGTACTTTTCTGTGCCTAGTCTGAAGTTACTTTATTTATTTACTTTTTTAACCATTTATTTATTTATTACTTATTTGATTAATGTGCTACATAGCTTGCTATGTAGCATGGACTCAGAGCGATCCTTCTGTTTCAGCCTCTCCAGCGCTGGGATTACAGGCATGTGCCACCACGCCTGGATTCAGGGCATACATGGCATGTCCATGGTCTGGTGCTGCCAAGGCATGCTGTACCGGGGATCAAACCCAGGTCTTTCCTCTTGCCAAGCTGGCACTTAGACTGCCAACTTACCCTAGCTATTTTATTAAATAAAATATTTTAAATGTCTTGATTGCATTGTAACGGCACTCGTTACAGAAAATTGATCTCTGAGTTGTTCTCTGTTCATATACAGAATTTGTATACTGTACCCTCTTTCACCTATTAGAATTAATGCTTTTTTGCTAGCTTCTTGAGATTTTTTGTATGAAATTATTTCATCTGTGAATAAAAACAATTTTTTTTCTTTGCAGTTAGCTTGATTTCTCTTTATCTTGCCTTTTTTTACTATAGCTAGTTTCCCCATGATTGCAATGCATACAAGGAGGGTAAGCATAAGTACTGTTACTTTGCTCCTATTTAAAGCAGTAAATCTTCACTCCAACCATTACACACAGTAGCTGTAGGCTCTCTGTAGATCTTTTCCCCTGTTTTTCAGTTTATGCAAGTTTCTCATCCAAGCTTACCAAGACATCTTACTATGAAAACTGCAGAATTTTGTTCTACTAATGAAAGCAAATGACTTTAAAGATTTAATATAGTTTAGTCAATTATATTGATTTTCAAATGTTGAGCCAATTGTAAATTCTGATAAATCAAATCAGTAATGGCATATTGCTTTATAAAAATAAGTTATGCCAGAATTTCTTTTGCTAAAATTTTGTCAAGGTTTTTTAGAGATGGTTTTATTATGATGGGTACTCTATAATTTATTTTTTCCCCCTCTGGATTTCATCTGAGGGTACATTTGTCCTTGTAAGATGAACTAGGCAGTATTTCCTCTTTTTCTGGTTTTTAAGTAAGTTTGTGCTGATATGGAGCTATTTTCAGAAAAAGATGTTTGGAAGAATTTAGTAGTGAAGGCTTTTGGCCCCCGGAGGTTTTGTCTTGTTTTGGGAAGTTTTTTAATCAATGGAATTACTAAAAACAGGGCCAGGGAGATAGCTCAGTCAAATAAGCGCCTGTCTGGCAAACATAAGGTCCTGAGTTCAATCCCTGGTAGTGAAAAAAAATTATTAAAACCATAAACATGGAGTTCTTCAGATAAATCTGTTTAATTTAGAGTGAACTCTGATAATCTCTTATGGTTTCTAGACATTTCACTTCATCTAAATTTTAAAATTATTTGAATAAAGGGCTTCATAGTATTTATTCTTTTTTAATGTCTATCTCACTAAAAATAGTATTCCTGCCTTCATTTGTGATATTGATACAGGGAGAAAAACTGGCCTCGGGTGGGTGACCTCCAAATGACATATGGAAAAATGATCTCCTGACCTGACCTGGACGAGTTCGTGTTCTCTAAAACCAAAGAATGAATTTTAGGAACAAATGGAGGTTATGAGAGGAATATATTTACTGAGGGAATGAAAGTTCCTGTCAGAGAGAGGGACAGGAGGGTGGCCCAAGTGGGTAGTTCCCCAGGAAGCTGTCTCTTCCAGGAACTTTTATAGCGTAAAACCATGTGTGTCTGAGGTGGAGAATGCGGGAAATGGCTTAGGTGAATGGGGGTGGGACAGAACTATGGTCAGCCAATGGGATTCCAAGCACCATTGCTCGGTAAAGTTGATTAAGTCCCAGAACCAAATGGGGAATCCAGTCAAGTAATAAGGGAGCATGAATGCAAAACAGGACCTTATCTGGTGGCCATCAGATAATGATTCTTCCTGGCTTTCTCAAGGTAATGATTAGTCCTGGATGCTATTCTTTAGGGAAGTTAGCATATTTTTTTTGGCCTTTAGGTCTGGCTCACAGCAGGAGCGGCTGTCCCTCCCACAGCTGTAAGGTGTCTGGCCTCTGTTATCTCCTTCAAGGGCCTGACCCTGTCTGACTGCCTATAATATTTCTATCTAACTCAGGCTGCCTTCAACAGACATTTGAATCAGGAGGTTTTTTTTTTTTTTCCTGAACCAGGGATCGAACTCAGGCCCTTGTGCTTGCCTAGGAAGTGCTTATTCCATCGAGCCCTCTTCTCAGCCCTTAGAGTTTTTTTTTTTTTGAGGGGTGCGGTGTTTTAGTATAAGTAACTTTAACGTTTTCCCTCTACGAATAATCTTCTTATAGTTTCACTGATTTTTCTTTTTTGTGTGTTTGTTTGTTTTCAATTTCTTTGATTTTGCCTCAATAGTTGATGATTTCCCTCTTCCCTTATTTAAGGCATCATGTGCTCTTCTTGCTCTAGTACTTTTGCTAGAAGCTAGGATATCAGTTTAAAAGTTTTTCTTATTTTATTGTTAATATTTAGTGCAGACCCTTTCCGGCGGTGATGACCTCCCCACGAGAACATGCCTCTAGCAAAAGATATCCCTCACCTCTCTCCGGAGGAGGAGAAGAGGAAGCACAAGAAGAAGTGCCTGGTGCAGAGCCCTAATTCCTACTTCATGGAGGTGAAGGGCCCAAGACGCTATAAAGTCATCATGGTCTTAAGCCACGCACAGATGGTAGTTGTGTGTGTTGGCTGCTCCATTGTCAGCCCACAGGAGGGAAAGCAAGGCTCACAGAAGGGTGTTCCTTCAGGAGGAAGCAGCACTAACAGCACCCTCAGTCGTGAGGGAGGCCATCCCAGTACACACATTTTGGATAAAAAGAAAATTAGTGCAGAGATTTTTCTGAAAGCCTTCTATTGGTTTGATCCTGGAAAATTTTGATGGATTATAATTTGAATTTCTTTTAGTTCAGTATATTTTCTAATTCCTTGGAATTCTTACTTCATATATAATTAATGTTTTCAGATTTTGCCTATCTTTCTTTGATTTTTACTTTAATTATATTGTGATTAGTATTTTCAGTCTTCTTAAGTCATTGAGACTGGTTCAGTATATACTTCATTTTAAAAAGTATTTTTAAGTAAATCCAAAAGCAGTGTATGCTGGCATTGGAAGGAGGTAATTTTATGCAAAATATCAATTGTATCCAGATTATTGGATGAAAACATTACTGAAATGTTTTATATTTTTATATCACTTATTGAGTAAGGCATGTTAAAATCTTCAATTAAAATTGTTCACTTGTCTATGTACTATATTCTATCAGATTGTTTTATTTTTGCTTTCTTCACTTCATTTATTTTGAATTTCCTTCCTTCCTTCCTTCCTTCCTACCTTCCTTCCTTCCTAATCTTGAGGATTACATTAAAAGCTTTAACACTAATCTACATCCCTTTCCTTCTTTATTTTGGTTGAGGTCTTACTAAGTCATTAAGTTGCCCAAGCAAAGCTCAGAATGTTGATCTTTGGGCTTCAGTTTCCTAAAAGTGCTGGAATTACAGAAATTACATATGAATTTGTGATTTCTATGTGAATTTCAGGAATTAATTCTTCTGTGCCAGCCAAATAGCTCAGTGGAATAAAGCTCCTGCAAGCAAGTGCAGGGGCTGGGTTTCAATCCCCTGGCCTGCCATGCTGGCCTGCCCCCAGGCAAGCTTTGACAACAATTGAGATTGGGCATGGTGGCATGGGCCTATAATCCTAGCTCTTGGGAGGCTGTAACTAGTAAACAGGAGGATCACCATGAGTTCAATCTAGTAGTGAGACCCTGAACACCCTGTGGACTCTTCTCTAAAATACAAAAAAAAAAAGAAAAAATAATATATATAAAATGTAAAATACAGAAATTAATTCTTCTATATTTATGAAATGTCCTTCAGCTCTGGCAATATGTCCTTTTTAGATATGCACTTTATATTCATTCTATCATCTTCTTTTTTTTAATTTAAGACAGGATCTACAGGGTGTGCAGGGTCTCACTACATAGATCAAACTCATAGTGATCCACCTGTGTTCAGCCTCCCAAGAGCTGGGATTACGAGGCATGTGCCACCACGCGCAGTCTCAATCCCAGTCTCAGTGCACTGAGGGGCGGGGTCAGCATGGCATACTGGGGATCAGACCTTGGCCCCTGAGCTCTGCCTAAGCAGGCGCTTTAATCCGCTGAGCTATCTAGACAGCCCTAAACAAGTATTTTCATGATTCTAATTTTTTTAAAAATTTATTTCTCAATAGCTATTAATTACTATTTTTATTATAGTGAGTTTTTTAAGGGGGATGAACATGGTTCTTTAATTTATAAGTTTATAGTTAGATTATGTTTTGCTGTTACACAGTAGTATAAGTAGTGTAACAATGTAATCTTCCATTTTCCTTTTCATTCGATGTTATTATTTTAGCTCTTTTATGCCTGAATATGCTAAAATGAGCCCCATGTGTTATTTTTTAAAATGTCAGCAGCAGAATCTTTTCTAAGCTTTGCTATTGAACTCATTGTGGTCGGAGTGCTTTTAACTTTCTAACACCTTGTCAGGCATCCCTGAGGAAATGGCTCTATATTCAGGTGTTAGCCAGTATCCAACAGCCATATTTTTTCCAGTTGTGATACTTATTTCTAACTAACATCTGGGTATCCAGCTACCACTCAGATAATCAAGCAACTTGCTTGCATGTCAGCCACTGAGATGTTCATTTCAGTGTTTGCATTTTGTTATTTTCAATTTTGACCTGCAAGTTCCTTTTATATAGCATGTTTAGGAAATGTTTTCTTAAAATATGACTGACCTTTTTCAACAGCGCTGCTTAAATTTAAGCAAATACTGATGTATAATAAAAATCCTGTCTGTATATAGTTGTTAATCTATTGTAACACTGATTTTGACTATTCCTATTACTCTATTAAAATATTTTAATGAGCACCATCCTTCAGCAGTTTTGTTGTTGTGACTATCAACCAGAAATGTTTGAATGATTGAATTAGTGCTAAAATACTAAATTACCATGCTAGATAAGTATCTCAGACTACATATTTCCAAGAATTTAATGCTTGAATATAAATTTATATGATTGTAGCTCTATGAAAAGTGAATTAGCTTCTCCAAAAGCGCTGAGCACATTGATTTGAAAATTTGTTCCTGATGTACCGGCAGCAGCAGTAAAACACTTCGTTGTATAAAAGTCAAGAAAAACATTACCTGAAACTATGTTCAAATGAGGTAATTTTTCATTCAAATGATAGCCTGGTCATAAAATGCTAGGGGTCACAGTTAAATGGGACTCTTTATCAAGATTTAGTTCAAAGAAAGTTCTTCGTTGGACCTGGCCATCTTGCTCAATCTGACGTGGTTAATGTAAAACTCTTATTTTTAATATTTCCTACTTTAAAATGTGTTATTTCCATGGATTCTGAACTACCATGGCAGGAGGAATACCAGCATTCCATGGAATATAATACAAAGATTAATTTTGTTATATTTGAATCTGATTCTCATAGGTATATGAAAATCATACTGGGATGGCTCTGTACTCTTGGGCTCATAAAATTGCTATGGGGACCATAAATTGGCTCTGTGAAGTTCACTTTGCCCCTAGGAGAAACCATGAAGAGCAATAGGATTAGAACTGTGCATTAATGCAGCAGAGGAAAAAAATTCTACGTGAAGCTCAAATTTGGTTTCATAGCAGAAAAGTCTCAGTTCAGATTGTCAGTGAGTGAGACAGCCATTGTGGATGGAAATGTGACTGCTAGCCTTTCCCAAGTAAAAGAGTGAGCCTACAAAGCAAGTTAATATGTAAAGGAGAGCAGTATTCATCACAACATTTATAGAAAGTGTTTTAAAACTTCTTGGGACTTCGAAGAGGACAAAACTCCACTCATCTATTTCTCTTGCTTTTGCTTCTATTTTAATAATTTTTCCTTAAAATTTGGGACTTTTTTTTTTCCAGGTCTGAGTTTAGGGATCAGAGAGGTAGCATTGATGGCTCCTTTGTAGTCTGCTACCCAGAAAGGAAACACAAAGCAGTTATTTTCCTCTAAAGTGATAAGTGGGCTTTGTTATTTTTGAGATTAGAAAATTGTAGGTGTGGTTCAATTTGTCTTTGATCGTAGGAAGTTTCTTTGACAGTACTAAAAGATGTCAGAGTACTTTATGTTGCTACTAAAACTTGAAAATATGTAATTGTTCTGTCTTTTTCAAGCAAAGTACAACATGCTGATGGAATTCTTAAATCACATTTCTATTTAGTTTCTTGAAAAAGCCGTTTCGAGGAGCGAGTTGTGCCACAAACTGAATGCACTCCCTTTTAAGTGCTTTGTGTCACGTGATTCCCATCTTTAACTATTTCTTTTATGTATCCTAAGTTCCAGTAAAGGGAAATCATTTTTCTGGCACTGATTTCTCACCATTTCTCTGTGGAAATCATTCTCCTTTGTCTTTTAACCCATTCGCCTTCAGGCCAACCAGGCACTCCCTGCCTTCTGTTTTGCCTAACCCTGGTGAACTTGGTGGAAATAGGGAATTTTTATCCTAGCTTTATCCACAGGGTATTTCTGTAACACACCATGAAAATCCTGGTTTGGTGCAATGAAAATTCTGGTTTTTGGGCCTATCATACACAGCTCTCAGTGACTATATTTGGGAATAATAAATAAACTGGGAATTGAAATACCTTGGAGAGAGAGTAAGTTTAGGATTATCTGAGCAGAAGCTACTTAGAGCTTCTCAGCAGCTCAGGGGCTCACTTCCTGTACCCCTTTTTCTCTTCCTCCCCTCCCCTCTGTTATCCTCCGCTGTCTTTTCCTATGTCCTTCCTTCTGCTTTGAGATCACTTAACCTCTCCATGCCTTAGTTTATCACCTATTGTAAATCACTGACTTCACTCTAAGTTCTCCATAGCCCAATCAGCAGATAGCCATGCTTTCAAACAGTTAATGTGAAATTAACTGTTGAGGGCTTAAAAAAAAAATACATCTTATACCTACATGGGGAATCAACAATATTTGTTATGTCTTCCTTCTCATTTTCTAATTTTGGCCATTTCCTTTTCATACATGCTAGTTTCATTTCATAAGGGAACTGACAGAAGGAGTTAATATAATATATTACATGTATTTCATGACATATTAACAGCTTTGGATATAAAATAAATTGGAAGTGAAGGAAGAGAGAGAGAAGATTGAGATTCATGTTTGGCATGGGGCTTGGGACTGTGCCAAGCTTTATCCATCTGTGCTGACCAAGGTGTTTGCCAATATGGACAGTAAGGAGTGTGGTCTATTTATGAGTCTGAGGAGTGAGGTCAGAGCAGTTTAGCAGTTTTTTAAAACATTACTGTGTCACTTACAGGCTCACTGCCATGCATCACAAGTCCTTCCAATTCAATCATTTATCCTCATCAACATATATACATATCCTAGAAGTATCTGTCTTAAAATGAATAGAACAGTCGGGTGTGGTGGCGCACGCCTGTAATCCCAGCACTTGGGAGGCTGAGGCAGGAGGATTGTTGTGAGTTCAAGACCAGCCTGAGCTACAAAGAGAGCTAAAGGCCAGCCTGAACTGCACAGCGAGACCCTGTCTCAAAAAGACAAAAAAAAAAAAAAAAAAAAAAATGAATAGAACAAAAGCAGAGCAAAAGTAATATATGCGTTTATGTATGTATCAAACCTTCTTTAATTCCAGCTAACCTCCGATTAGCACCACGTATTTCCTTCCTGTTTCATAGATGTATTTCCTAACATTGTGACCCGTCTTCCCTTTTCTCATGCTGTCAGCACCTGTCTACTCCAATTTGACCTCCATCCCAATTATTTAAGTATTTTTGAAGAGGTCACTATTTGTCTCCATGTTGCTCAAGTTCATGTTAAA
>PVKA01035695.1:6958-22507 GCA_004027165.1 Ctenomys sociabilis
AAAAAAAAAAAAAAAAAAAAAAAAAAAAAAAAAAGAAGTGGAATCCTATAGCATAGACCCTCTCCAGATGTGTTGATTTTTTTTTTATTTTTTTGTCTTTTTGTCTTTTTTGTCTTTTTTGAGACAGGGTCTCACTGTGCAGTTCAGGCTGGCCTTAAGCTCACTTTTTAGCTCAGGCTGGTCTCAAACTCACAACAATCCTCCTGCCTCAGCCTCCCTAGTGCTGGGATTACAGGCATGCGCCACCACGCCCGGCTCCAGATGTGTTTAGTTCTATGTGGCTATGAGCTTCATGTTTGTTGTTTGTATACAGTTGCTGTCCATTCATTTTCACTGGTATATAGCAGCTCACCAAAAGGCAATTTATTTATCCAGCCTACTTTCGATGCCTATTTGGGTTCTCATCTGTGTCATTTGTTGTATATGTTCTCATGACCTCCGGGTGTATTGCTAGACATAGAATTGCTGGATCATAAGATTTACATAAATTCGGCTTTAGCAGATGATGCTATAGATCTTCCAAGGTGGCTTTTATACCCTTGCTGTGGTAAGCCGCCAGATCCAGACCTTCAAGAACACTTGGAAATGTCCATTGTTTTAATGTTTCTAATCATCAATGTGATTATTATTGCTATCATCATTTACGATGCTGGGAATTAAACTCAAGGCATTGTGCCTGTGAAGCTGGCCAAGCTCCATCCTTGGTCTTTTTATTTAGACATAAAATCTCACTAAACTGCTCAGGTTGGCCTTAAATTTGTAATCCTCTTGCTATTTAGCCTGCTAGGCAGCTGGGATCACAAGTGTGCACTGCTATGCCTGGTTCAATGTGATTTGAATTTGCTTTGTCCAGATGACTAAAGAAGACAAGCTCCTTTCCTATATTTATGGTTTCTTTTGTGAAATGCCTGTTCAAATCCACATCCCCCTTTTCCGTTAAGGTCTCTCTCATTTACTGAGTTGTTGGAATTCTTTTTTTTTTTTTTTTTTTTTTGTCTTTTTTGAGACAGGGTCTCATTATGCAGTTCAGGCTGGCCTTAAGCTCACTTTGTAGCTCAGGCTGGTCTCGAACTCACAACAATCCTCCTGCCTCAGCCTCCCGAGTGCTGGGATTACAGGCATGCGCCACCACGCCCGGCTTTGTTGGAATTCTTTTTATGCACTGTGAAGAAGTCCTTAGATATATACCAAAAATACTTGTATCTTCTGAGGTTTGACTTGCTACTGTCTCAGTAGTTTCTTCTGATGAATAGAAGAACTTGATTTTAATGTAGTTCAATTTATCAACATTTCCCTTGAAGTTTTGTATCACGGAGTCCCGTCAAACAAACTTTTCCTTGTCCAGGGTCATGAAGATATTCTCCAGTGATATGGACATCCAGCTGACACTGTGCCATTGGTGGAACAGACCATCTTTCTTCCACCACTCTGTAATATCAACTTTGTAAAACCTCAAAAGCTCACATTTATGTTTCTGGGCTTTATTCTGTCTCCATTTGTTTGCCTATCCTTGAGCCAATATTGTTTTCTCTCTCTCTCTCTCTCTCTCTCTCTCTCTCTCTCTCTCTCTCTCTCTCTGTGTGTGTATTTTAGGGAAGGATCTACAGGGTGTTCAGGGTCTCACTACTATATCGGACTCCTGTTTACAGCCTCCTAAGTGCTGGGATTACAGGTGGACACTACCATGCCCAGTCTCAATTGCTGTCTCAGTGCTCCAGGGGTGCATGGGATCTATCCCCCAGTCCCTGCACCTGCTTGCAGGCACTTTAATCCACTGAGCTATTTGGCCAGTCCTTGTATTTTCTTAATGACAGTATATTTACATTAAGTTGTGATATTATAAGTTGCCCCACTTTGTTTTCGTCTTTGAGATTTTTGTGGAATTTTTATGTTTTGCATTTCTATATAACATTTAGAATTAGCCCATCAATTTACATGCACATGCACAAAAATCCTGTGGAGATTCTAATTGAAATTACTGAAACACTAGGTCAATTCGAGGGGAACTGGCAAGTATTGAGTCTTTCAACTTATAAATTTGCATCTCTTCATTTATTTAATTTCTCTTTAATTTCTCTCAATAATGTATAGTGGATTTCACCATAGAAGTTTTACTCATGTTTAGTTAAATTTATCCCTAGATATTTAACTTTTATGCCCATATAAATGTCACTCTTGTTTAAACTTCCATTTTTAAATTCACACTGGTCTATAGAAATATTGACCTTGTATCAAGTGACCTTACTAAATGCAGCTATTAATTCCAATACTTTCTTATGGATTTCCTGCATATACTACCATGTTAGCCATGAATAATGACAGATTTATTTCTTCCTTTCCAATCATTTTACTTTTTATTTCACTTACTTGCCTTACTACACTGGCCAGAACCTCTACTACAATGTTGAAGAGAAGTAGAGAAAATGAACATTTTTATCTATAATCTCAGGCAAAGATTTTTAATATTCATCAAGTATGTGTTTGATATCCATTTTTTGTGTATGCCCCTGATCATATTAAAGATGTTTCTGTTTATTCCTAGTTCACTAAAACCTTTGTAAAATTGTAAGTGGATGTTGATTTTTATCAGTTGCTTTTTCTGCACTTGCTGAGATGATCATGTGACTTTCATTCTTTAATCTATTAGTGTGGGAAATTACATTGATTTTTTTAAAGCCAGCTTTGCATTTCTTGAATAAATCCAATTTCATGGTGATGCATGATTCTGTTTCGGGATTTGTTTTGCTAGTAATTTTATTCAGGAGTATATGTCTATGAAGGAGACTGGAGTGTTCATAACAAAGGTTTTCTCATATTTTTCCTCAACAACTTTTGATTATGAAGGCTGTGTTGCCTTTGCATAAAACAATTGTGGATTGCTCCATTTTCTTCTTGAATAATTAAATTGTTTCAGATAATAATTTAATTATTTGATGAAATTTGTGAAAGGTGGGTGGCATTTCTTCCTTCCATGTGTGCAGGAATTATTCAATGAAGACCTATTGACCAGGGCTAGAGGCACAGTGTGCGCCTCACATGTGTCATGCCCTGGGGTTTGATCCACCACTTCTCCCCACCCCACCCCCACAAAAAAAGAAAGAGACCCATTGGTCAAGAGTTTTCTTCATGGTAGAAGTCTAGCTACAAATGCAATTTATTTAAGAGCCAGCCAAATAGCTCAGTGGATTAAAGAGCCTGCTTAGGCAGATAGAGGGGCCAGAAGTTTGATCCCCTGGCCTGCCTTTCTGGCCATGCCCCTGGATTGCATTGAGGTAGTGATGGAGACTGGACGTGGTGGTGTGCACCTGTAATCCCACTACTTGGGAGGCTGCAAACAGGAGGGTCACTAAGAGTCCTATCTATGCAGTGAGACCCTGTACACACTGTTCTAAATACCAAAAATAAATAAATAAAATCCAATTTATGTAATACATATAGGAACTTTCAGATTTTCTATTTCTTTTCCTGTCAGCTTTGGAAAGTTGTCCTATAATTTTCCATTTCATCTAAAGTGTCAAATTTACTACCATATAGGTAGTCACAATACCCTCTTGTCTCCAGTACCTGTAGGATTTATGATGATGTCATTTTTTCCATTTCTGGTGTTAGCCATTTGTGTCTTATCTTGTGCTCTTTAAAAAAATCAGCCTTTCTAAGAGCTTTTATCAGGCCTTTTAAAAATTCATCTTTACTGATCCTCCCTATTATGTAAGTTGGTTTTTTATTAAGTTTTGTTTTGCTTTGCTTTGCTTTCCTTTACACAGTGCTTGGAAATGAATCCAGGGCCTTGTTCATGCTAAGCGTGTGCTGTACCACTGACCTACAGCTCTGGCCCTAATTTTCACCTTAATATTCTTCTCCTTCTGAATTTCCTTAGTGGAAAAACATATTCTTTCTCAATCCTCCTGCTGTTGTTGGGGTGAGTGTTTCCTAAAGGCCCATGTGTTCAAGCTTGGTCCTTTGTCCGGGGAGCTACCAGAGGCGGGAGAACTTTTACGTGGAGTGCTGCCTCTTTGGGGGTCTTCTGGCCATCGAGGCTGTGGGGTGGTTAGCACTCCAGACTCCAAGGCTGAGCTCTTAGAAGGTGCTAGCAACCCACCCCCTCTTCTTCTCCTTCACTTCCGGGGAGAACAGTTTTCCCACCTGCTGCCACCGTGATGCACTCTCTCAACATAAGCTCAGAAGTGACGCAGCCAACCACCGATGATTGAAACCTCTAAAACTGTGAGCCACATTAGCTCATAGAGGTATTTTTTATATCAACAGAGAGCTGACTGACATACCATTTCCAGTCCTTCTTCTTTTTAAAGTTTTATATATTTTCCTCCCGGTCTGTACCTCTTCATACTGGGAGGCTATTTAATCTCATGAAATTTGTTGAGACTTACTTTAAGGCCTGTTGTTCATTTTAATTTACATTTGCTTGTTTGTTTATTGCAATATTGAGGATTAACCTCAGAACCTCATGCATGGTAGGCAACAGCTCTACCCCTGAGCTATGGCTTAGTTCCTAAAATTTTATTTTTAGACAGGGCTTCACTATGTTGCCCAAGTAGGCCTGGAATTTGTTATACTCCTGCCTCCGACACTGGAGTAGCTGAGCTAAGTGTGTGCAGCCCACGGGGGTCTATGCTTCATCTCCATGAATGTCCCCTGTACACATGAAAAATGTGTACTGCACTTGTGGTGTTCAGTGTATCCTGTATGTCACGCAGGCAAAAAATGGTTAAGCATATTACTCAAATAATCTATATCCTCACTGATTTTTTTTTATCTGTTTGTTGTGAATATTAATGGAAGAGTTATGTTCAAAGTCTATAAAAATGATGGTGTATTCCTCTATTTTCCTATTTAGTTCAATTTACTTTTGTTTTATATATTTGGAGGCTATATAATTAGGTACATAAAACATAGAAATTTATTGTATTTTTTCAGTTGAGCTAACCTTTATCATTAAGAACTATCTCTCATTATATCTGGCTAGGTAATATCTTAAAGCCCATTTTTATCCGACAGTAACAATTTTGGGGAGGTGAGATGGATTTTGAGACGAAGTATAGGCTGCCCTTGAATTTGCCATGCAGCCAAGGCTGGTCTTGAACTTACAACCCTCCGACCTTTGCCTCCCAGTACTGGCATTACAAGCATGCATCACCACACTCAGCTCTATATTTGATCTTAAATCTACCGTCCTGTCCTTTACCTTCTTTTCCATTAATTATTTATTGTATTTCATTTTCTTCCTCTACTAGCTTGTTAGTTTTGGTAATCAGTCTAAAATGCCATCCTTGACCTGTTAAACTCTAATGTAAATTAATAATTTGACTGTCATTTCCCAGTGTGAAAATACTTAATTAGATTTATTCCTTTCCCACCTTTTATGCTGTTGTTCTTTTATATTTAATTCTTTATTTGAACCCCTAAAACACATTTTAACTATTTTATATGATCATTAATAATTTAATCTGTGCTTGCATTTACATTTTGTGGTTACTCTTCATACCCTACAGCATCTTGATTCCAACTAGGACTATCTTCCTCCTGCCTCAAACATTAGGATTTTCTACAGTGTGTATCTGTTGGTAATGAATGATAGCTTTTGTTTGTGCACAATGTATTTTCACTGTGTGAAGGATATTTTCCATGGTATTTGAGGTTGGTAATTCTTTTCTTCTGGTATTTTCAAGTTCTCAGTCCAATGTCTTCTTGATTTCATTATTTCTGTTGTAAAGTCTGCTATCAATCTTGTTGGTGATCTTTGAAAGTAGTTCGCGTTTTACCTTTGACTGTGTTTAAGATTTTCTCTGTCTTTGATCTTCACTAGTTTTAAGCACATGCACATGTGTGTGTGTGTGTGTGTGTGTGTGCGCGTGCGTGTGTGTGTGCTTCCTTGTTCAGTTCAAATCTATGACATGGCATCTTTATGTGTTTTTAAAAATTCTTAGCCATTCTCTCCATATTTTACCTTGTTATCTCCTTCTCTTTTTTTCCCTCTCTGGATTCTAGTTTCTTATTATTTTAGCCCTTCCAAAATGACTCGTTAATCCCACGAATAATTCTTTTCCACAATTGCCATGCTTAATTTTTTTCATTCTTCAATCTGGTGTATCTGATTTGATCCATATTACAGTGCCCAAATTTCCCCTTCATAGGTGTCCAAGCCCATTATTTAGTTCTCATGTCCTGTTATTGTGTTCCAGTTTCATACAGCTTTATTGAGTCATAACTGATGTTCAAAGAACTGCAAATCAACTCTGATGAGATTTGACATATGTATTCACTGTGAAGCCACTGTCCCACTGAATAAGTTTCCTTGTGCTCTTGATCTGTCCCTCCTTATCCTTTCTCTCTCTAAATAATTGATTTTCTTTTATATCATTATAGATTAATTTGAATTTTATGTAAACAATCAAACAGTATGTGTTTACTTGGAGTTACCTTATTTTTAACTCAGCATAATTATTTTTGGATTCATTAATGTTGTATCACTTTGCCATTGTATGTTTGTGTATGTGTGTGTGCATGTCTATATATTGCTAAGATCAAACTCAGGGCCTTGCACTAATCTGCTGAGCTACACTCCAATGCTAATGTTCTATCTTTTTTTTCTTCCTGAGTAATAGTCAGTTGTATTGGGCTACAACTGTTTACCCACTCTATGATAATATCAAGCCTTTGGGTTTTTAGCCTTTGTTGCTGTTATAAATAAAGTTATTGTAAAACTCACGTGTCAGCTTTTGTATGAGAGTTCTAGTTGCTCCAAAACCACCAGAATACTTGATATAATCAGTGTTTTCACTGTTATGAATGTGTGGTAGAATATATTGTAATTTTAATTTGTATTTCCCTAATGACTAATATTGTTAAATGTTCTTTCACACAGTTATTTGACAACCATAGGTCTTCTGTAGTGAGGTGTCTTTACAAATATTTTGCCTATTTAGAAAATAGGATATTTGTCTTATTGAGGTGTAATAGTGTTTAACATATTCTAGGTATAAGACCTTTTTCAAATTATGTTTGGAAATACATTCCCCTAGTTGGGAGCTTGTCTTTTTATTTTCTTTTCCTCCCATTTTAACAGCTTTATGAAATATAGAATCCATTATAAGTATACAGATTAATAACTGTTTAGTGAATAGTTTAATTTTGACCTACCACTACACTCCAGTTTTAGAACATTCCCATAATCCTCCTAAATTCTCTTGTGTCTGATTATACTCATTTCTCAGTCTCAACACGGGCCCCAGGCAATAATCAACATCTTGTCTTTTCTAGAAATTTCATATACATAAAAATATATAAATCTGGGCATGGTGGCACATGCCTGTAATCCCAGCACTTGGGAGGCTGAGGCAGGAGGATTGTTGTGAGTTCAAGACCAGCCTCAGCTGCAAAGTGAGTTCAAGACCAACCTGCACTGCATATTGAGACCCTGTCTCAAAAAGACAATATATATATATATATATATATACTTTTATGTTTTGTTTCTTTCACTTGGCATGTTTTTAAGGTAATCTATCTTATATCATTCATCAGTAACTCATACATCTTCTTGTTCAGTTGTATTCCATTGTATGGATGTACCATATTGTGCTTATGTTTTTATCACTTGATGGACATTTGGACCATTTCAAAATCTGGAGTATTATGCTGTTAACATCCACATGGACTCTTTGTGTGGATATATCTTTTCTTCTAGGAACAGAATTATTATCATATGGCAAGTGTATGTTTAAGGCATTGCCAAACAGAATATTGTCTTTTGAAGTGTAAACATTTCAAACTTAATGAGGTCCAACTTTTTTATAGTTTATGCTTTTTGTCATATTTAAGAAATCATCACCAAATAGAAGGGCACTAAATTCCCTTTTAGAAATGTTATGTTTTTTGCTTTTACATATAGATCTGTAATCCATTTCAAAGATCATAGGCCTCGTTTCTCAAGTACATTTTTTAAGATCAGAGGTTTTAATTTCAAGGATCATAGGCCACTTAATTTTCATGTATGGTGTGAGGTAAGGTTAAGGCTTCTTTTAAATTTATTTTTAAATTTGCATATATTTATCCAAATATTACAGAAATAATTCTTGAAAAGAATATTGTTTCTGTATGATTGCTTTGGTATCTTCATCCAAAAGAAAAAGTATATTTGTACACAAGATAGTTAAAATAGTTATGGAGCTACTTTCTTTTAGTTCATTGAAAAGGAAGGTTTATGTTAACATTGTTTGGGCCCAATATCATGCCTATATTTTATACTCTGAATAACTGCTACAAATGCAACAATATGCAATGCATTGATTATTGTAACTCTCTCACTAACCTGTTCTGAAACTGTTTTATTGTTATTTCTTTCTCTTTAAAATTAAAATCCTCCTGCAAGCAGGTGCAGGGGCTAGGGGCTCAATCCCCAGGCCTGCCATGCCAGCCCCTCCCCTGAGATAACAATTGAGACAGGGCGTGGTGGCATGTGCCTGTAATCCCAGCTCTTGGGAGGCTATAAAAGGCAGATCATTATGAATCTGATCTAGTAGTGAGACCCTGAACACCCTGTAGACCTTTCCCTAAAACTACAAAAAAAAAAAAAAAATTAATTTAATTTAATTTAATTTAAAAAATCAACCGCTGCTAGAGTCCATGTCTAGGCTGTGTCTTTTGTCCCATTGATCTGTGTTGATCTACATGTCTGTCTTCATCCCAATACCACCTGATCTTGGTGGCTTTATCATAAATAATTCTTGAAATAAGGTAGTGTGAATTGCTGGGTTTATTCTTGTTTTTCAAAATGTTTGACTATTTTAGATCTTTTACATTTCCATATAAGTTTCAGAATATGCTTGTCAATCTCTACTAAAATATCTGGCCTTGAATTTGTATCTCAGTTTGGAAGAGTTGACATCTTAACCACACTGAATCTTCCAATCTACAAACACAATATATTGCTGTTTATTTATATCCCCTTTAATTTGTCTCAGCAATGTGTTAAATTTTACATGTGCAGATCTTGCACATCTACTGTCAAATTTATCATGCCTTTTTTTCATTTTTAGAATTTCCATTTGATTTTCCTTTTTATAGTTTTTGGTTCTCTGCTGAAATTCTTCTTGTCATCTGACTTTTCAAGTACATTAATTACAGTCATTTTAAAGTCCAGCTCTTATACTTCAAATAGCTGGAGCCCTGTGAATATATGTCTAATGTATTATTTTACCCTTGATTTTTGTGCCATTATTATATTTCTAGTTTTTGTTGAATATTAGGCATAATAGGTGAACATGGAAATGATCATTTGAGACTTGCATTTTGCTATCTTCCTCCAGGGAAGAATTATCTGTACTTCTGCTAAGCAGGGTGCACCAGTGATCTCAAGCTGCATTTATCCAATCAGGAATTCAGATGATCTGAAGCAGGTCTTCTGTCCTTGAAAGGGCTCATTCACTTCTTTCTCCCTTCTCCCTAGGTACAGCCCTTTGAGACCTCAAATGAAAGCCTACACTGTTTACTTGGGTCTTTGCTTATTTTTGTTTAATTGTGCTGAAACACACATGACACTTACCATTTGCACCATTTTTAAGTATACAGCTCAGCGACAGCAAGTACATTCACATTATTGTGCCACCATCACCGTCATCCAGCTCTAGAACTTCATCTTCCCCAGCTCAAACTCGGTACCCATTTACATCAGTTCTCCATCCCAACCTCCTCCAGCCCTGATGACATCTACCTTTCTGGTTTTGGGCTCTATGAGTTTGACTGCTCTAGGTATCTAAGCAGAAGCATACAGCATTTATTTTCATGTATCTGGTTTACTTCACTTAGCATTGTGTTCTTCAGGTTCATTTGCATGATGCCATATATCAGAAATTCTTTCCTTTTGAAAGCCAAGTAACATTCTGTTGGGTGCGGTACCACATTTTGCGTGGTCCCCTGGTTGAACATGGTGTACAAATAGGGCCTTTAGGCCTAAGCATCCTTGAACTTCAATTTCAGAGCCCCCTGGCCTATGGTGTTGCCGAAGTTCTTCTTAGTCTCTCAACCACAGCTTTGGATCTGCAAATTCCATAAGGGGCAGAGCATTACTGAATTTCTCTCTAGGATACCAGAGCCTTGGTAGCTCTCCAAGATCTTCAAACAGTTGTTTTTTGTGATATTTCATCCAGTTTTCCTAATTGTTCCCAGCAGGATGATTGGTCTGATACAAGCTTGTCCATCATTGCTAGAAGCAGATGTGTCAATATAATTTTAATTTGCATTTCTCTTATTATGCATGAGGTTGAGCATCTTTTCTGATGTTTAAATGGTGTTTATATTTTCTTTGAAGCCGCTTTTCCATTTTTCTACTGGGTCTGTCTTCTTATTGAAATACAGTCATTTGTTACATATCCAGAAACTTGGGCTCTTTGTCTTTGATCTAAAAAGAGCTTTCTAGCTTCTTGCATAACCCTTGGCAAGTCACTTTCATCCCTGGGACTCAGTTTGCTCACCTGTGAAGTGGGTAAGATGGCTAGACTTCATCACATTTTCTCAAAGTTCCTTTTGACCTGAAATTCATGGATTGGTTAGTCCTACTTTGTTGATCAAGCCAAAATCTTTTGCTGTTAGTGAGGCAAAAATAATTATTTTCCATATCCTGGTTCCACACTGTACTGCAAATATTTATCATTCTTTGGCTGCCTGTGGGCTTCAGAAACCTTGATCACTGTAGCAGAAGGCAGGAGCAGGGAGTTCAGAGAACAGCAACACAATACAAAGCCGTGCTCCCCAAACTTCAGTCACTCACATGATGTGCTTGTGATACTTGCTATACCCGTGTACCCCGTGTATATTTCACTGACATGCTTTTAATAAATGGGCTTACTCTTTCTTTTTGTTTAAATAGCTCCTTTCTCCTCATTCTGAACAGTGGAATGCGTGAAATCACAGGTTTGCTGTGCTAGAATTCTTTTCTGATACAGATGAACAAAACAAACAACTATTATAATTTAAAATGGTTTTTGCATGCTCCTCCATGCTTCCTGAGTAGCCCTGAGGTAAGATCGCCTCGTCTGGTTCTAAGAGCATGCGGTATGCATTCAGAACACCCAGGATCACGGGCTGGGAAACTTGGCCCAAGCGTTATTCAAATGTTGCTCGTGATTACCAGGGTATTGCCAACAGATCTATATGCACAGAAATCTCCTGCTTTGTGGCTGCTGGTTGTTTTTATGCAAAAATGTCTGCATCCTTTGATGAAAGGTGGCCTAAGGTCCCTCCGACAGAGGGCAACTTGCTGCTGTTCCCACCTGAGGTCTCTGGGAATTTTTCCTGTGCAGTAGGTGCACTCGATGACACAAAGCCTTTCTCCATCTTCTTCTGAGGTTGGTTATTGCTTTTAGCCCAGAGCCATTGCAAGACTCAGAGAGCAAAGATATAGTAGTAGCCCTCAAATAAATTACCAAGTTCAAAATGGAACACACTTAAAGTAAGCTCTAGGTTAAAAAAAAAAAAAAAAAAGGAGTGCTTTAAAACTGTTTTCATAAAAGAAACCACCAGAACAATACATCCTTGGGTCCTTTTAACTTTGACATGTAAATAGACTTCAGTCTGATTTTTGACAGGACCAATGCAAGTCATGTGCGTGAACAGTGGCATAATCTCTGCCAGAGAGTAGCTCGCCTGCCATGTTTTGTCTGTTCAGGGGAAAACTTGTTTCTTTAGCAAATAGTAATGAAGATACATAGAATACAGGTTTTCTACTGGGATTAAGTTGCCAAGGATGAGTGGAACTATCCAGAGGGAGCTTGGGATCTCGTGAACAAGTTGGAATCATCTTGGGAAACTCCCACAGAGCTTTGAGAGATTCAGGGGCCAGACTTGAACACCCTTGGCCTGGGAGTTTCCAGGAAATGCTTGTAGGACCACAGGAGTTTTTTCTCTTTGCTGTCTTTTCTAAGTCTTCTCCCCCTCTAGCAAACACCCTGGCCCCCAGCACGGGTGTTCCTTGAAGCTCACACCCCACCATTGATTGACAGGTACAACCTCTGAGCAACATGAATGAGAGTCAGCTGAGCTCCCAGGGCGACTGTACCACCCTCTTACTAGGTACAGGTAAATCTCCCACTTACTCTAGAGCTAGGATGGAAGTCAGCCCCAAAGAGAACCCACCTATTTCCTTAGATGCACGAGGCTGCCTCTCACTTTGTGTGCTTTGTCCTACTGTAGACAATGTCAGGCTAGTCACCTGTCACTTAACAGTGGGGATTTGTTCTGAGAAATGCATCACTAGAAGGTTTATCACTGTGCAGACATCACAGGGTGTACACAAGCTAGATGGTACAGCCTACTACACATCAGGTCCATGTGGCACATATACGCATGGCATGGCCTGCCGCACCTAGGCCACAGGGAACCAGTTTAAACTATGCACAAGAGAAAACGGTGCAATTAAGAGATGCTGTAAAAACAAGATGAGTGACGTTGCCTCGTACTTTATTTTTCAAGTACAAAGAACACACTCTTAAAAATGATAAGAAGTGTAGTACAACAAACATGCAAACCAGCCATGCCGTAAGTACCATGCTGTCCATGACTGTATGTGCTCTACTTTTATATGACTGGCAGCAAAGTCTGTGTACTCCAGTGTCACCAAAGACACATGAGTAATGTGCTGTGCTACGATGACATTATGTCAGCTCCTGTGTCACTAAGGGATAGGATCTTTCCGGCTCCGTTATCATCTTATGAGAGAGACCGCCACAGTAAGTGTGGTTTGTTGCTGGCTAACATGCTCTAACACGGGGTGTGACTACGGTTTCCACATGGCATTGGGGCAGGACACGGCTCTCCCTTTACACCTCTGTCCCCACCCTCCACTTGGAGCTTCCTGAATTGGCTATGATTCCAGAGGCTCAGACAACTGCACTCCTGTCCAGAGCACTGATGGGGAATGTGCCGTGGGAGTGGAGATTCCAGGGGCTACTCAGAGGCTCAGCTTCTATGTGGTGACCTGGGGGTGCCCCCAGGAAAAAAAGAAGGGGGCACTGGGGAGAAAGGAAGGCACCTGACACTCCTGCACCGCAGGAGCCCGCCTCCCCTCCATTTCCCTCCAGCCCCAGCTGGTGTGTTGTCTCTGGGGACACAAACTGTGTCATCCAACAGGCTTTTCCTCCAGTGGCTTTTTGAGCCAGGCTTTGCATCCTGGGTGCTTAATTCTGCAGCAAGTGACTCATGTTTGACTGTGGAGGCTGGGAGAGGAACGACCCCCTCAGGGCCAGGAGAAGAAATTCAGTTAGAGCGGGGGTGGGTGGGGGAGATAAACATATTGATTCAAACTTCAATGTGAGTGAACTCATTCACTGAGCTACTTGCCAAGGTCTCACCAATGAGTCAGGGATAAGCTTATTACTCAGGCCAGAAATTAAGACGGTCAAGAGGGTCTAAAAAGGAGGCTCTTCTGACCTTGCCTAGGAGTACAGCGCTGTCTGAGAGCAGCCACCTTCACTGGAATCTGGCTGAGGGCTGGAGGTCAGGGCCAGGCAAGAGGCTTATGAAGTCCTCTCTGCACCAGGGCTGGGTATATAGCTCCTTTTAGGCCAGCTCTGGAGTGGACAGGGCAGGACCCCGGCTATCCTGGACTCTGAATGTGTGAAGAGGGTGCCATGAGGCTAATGGAAGTAAAGGGGGTTCAGGGACCAAGCCTGAGGATAAACAGGAAGCAGGAGGAAGTCAGAACAGCCCTGTCAGCACGTTGCTGTGGCCACTCCAGTGCCAGAGCTGGGGAGAGGCAAGGTAGTCTCTTTCTGTCCTGGTGGCCTGAGATACTGTCATGGTTCCAGGAAACAGGTATCTGACAGGAAAATTTCAGCCCCAGACACCAATCTTATCTTCACCTGGCTCACAGAATGGACACCTGGCATTTTCACTTCTGCCCCAGGAGGTAGGTACTTGAGTTACCCAGATGAATGCGGCCTGAACCCCTGGAAAAGGACAAGCAGCCACGACTGCCACCCAGATGACATTCCTGACTCTTGCGCTTCCTTTCCTCTGCCCCCTTTCCCCTGGCACACATAGTCAGTTGGACCATGCCAGCTGGGAGCCCAGCCCAGCGCCCCACCTGCCTCGGGAGAGTGTGACAAGGGAGGCTGCACAGCTGGAACGGTGGCCCCGGTGTCCGCCGCTCTGGAGAGCTGGGGGGCTGTAATGGATTTCTGAGGTCCCACTGCCTGCCATGCACTCAGCCGTGTAGGTGACAGACTGTCAACACCCTTGGACTCCAAGTGTGCGTAGTGATTGGGGCTCTCGCCGCCGCTCGGCCCATTCTGCACCCTGGGTAGTGGCTGACCGTGGGGGTACCTGCTCCAGTGTCTGCTTCCTGAACTTGACCCCAGCTGGCTGCAGTGTGAGGTTCCGCAGCCATCCTGATGCCACGGAGGGGAGCCCAGGGCTTCTGAGGGTCCCTTAGCTGAGTCTGCGGCTAAAGCCAGCTCACAGGAGGAAGGCCTCAAACAGACAAATGATCCTAAAAACTCCACGTGAGCTCTAGGCCCAGCTGTTCCTAAAGACTATCCTGGGAGTTTCAGCTATACAAGCCAACACAGTACATTTCTCTTGCTTTTTTTTTTTTTTTCTTTCTTTTTTTCCATAAGTCACTTTGGGTTGGGTTTTCTGTCACCCAAAAATGACCTAGCTAATAAGTACAGGGGTGGAATGAATCACAGGAAGATGCTTTTAATACACTCAAAGACTCAGATGAGAGGGAGGAATGTGTATGTGCCGTGTGTGTGTGTGTGTGTGTGTGTGTGTGTGTGTGTATGCACACATATATGCATATGTATAAGCATGCAGAATTTTTTTAAAATTTTATCCCTACTCAGTTATGCTAAAGGAACCCAGGAAATGAGATTTTTAATCTTCCTGAGCCAGTTTTAGAGCAAGAAGCAGCATCTCAGGAAAATCCCATGGTCATAGGGACAAGAACTGAAGACTGAAGATGTGAAGGGGGGCGGGTTTCCTCACCCAGAGCCTGCTGGCCAAGCTGCTCGCCCCCACACAGAGAGCCTCCTTCGGGAGCTTTTCTGTTATCTACAAGTAAGGGACCTGGTTCTTTCCACCAGAATATGTAACCTTGTATTTTAAATACAGCTTGACTCAGCTTTCAAAATCAGCAGATATGACTATAAATACCTGGAATTCGTGCAGCACCATCACTGCAGAGCTTCACCCTGCCCTCCCCTCTCCCCTTCCTGAGTGCTGTGGCCTTCTCAGTCCAAGGGCTGTGCCTCCTTTCTCCCTCTGGGTCTGTTTTATCCTCTTGTTGTCCAGTCCGGGCAGCTGTAGACACTGCTTGTAGAATTCTGAGCTGAAGCACCCTCTCTGGGGTCCTTTGCCACCTCTAAAATGGGTCCTCATGTACCCCATGGTATAACTTTTTTTTTTGAGACAGGGTCTTGCTATGCAGTTTGGGCTGGCCTTATGCTCACTTTTGTAGCCCCCAAACTTTTGTTTTCTCTTTGTCTGCTTGCTTGCTTTCTTTCTTTTGCTTTTTTTTTTTTTTTTTTTTTTTTTTTT
>PVKA01035696.1:0-22411 GCA_004027165.1 Ctenomys sociabilis
TAAGATCGAGGCTCCCCATCTCGAATCGACCTAAGACAGGCCCTGTTTTCCCAAGGCCTACAATGTCTCGAGTCACCAGCCTTAAGAAGGGGCTCGGTGGAGTGTCCTAAGAGGGGCTTAGAAGGACTCTCGACCACATGCTGGTGTGCATCCAGGTTCCATCCATCCATTTCATCCTGGCCCAACAAAAGGATGAGGCTTCAAAGGATCAAAACCGGGACTGGGGGTGGCCAACCCAGTGCCGGGAGAGGTCCTAGTGGGCTTATTGAAAGGGCGCCAGCCGCTGTGATCACTCGGTAGATATTGCTGCTCTTTTTTATTAAAACAAAAGGAGGGAGATGTCGGGAGCCGCTCTGAGATGGCGGCCACTTTTGGCTCCCCCGCCCATCGTGTCTGCTAAGATAGTGCCCACCTCCGGCTTCCGGGTTTTTGTTGCTGTGCCTGGGCCCCTCCTGTTCAGAGAAAGGCCCGCCGTTTTTTATGATCCCACCAATGCTATTTAAACACGTGTGCAATTGTGATTGGTTTGTGAAATCTATATAGCTTGCTGTATCACGAGATTTGCCATGCTTGCACGATAGGAGCCGCGGGTAGCGGACACATGTAGAGGCTTGCATCACACTCGATAAAGGCTTGCTGGACCCGTTGCTGAGTGTCCGAGTGTCTTCTTCTGTGGGTCGGGGACGGCGACGGACACCCCTATAAATGGATGGATATCAAAACAGACAGAGAGAGAGAGAGAGGCAGAAAAAGAGGGAAAAAAAGAAGAGGATGAGAGGATGGGAGGAAAGAAAGGAGAATGGAAGATCTATCTCTTAATACCTAACAGAAAAAAGCTTCCATGCATACAGTAATATTAGACAAATGGCTTTTGAACAAGGAAAATAGCATGGAATAAAAAGAAACATTTTTTAAAACAGAAGAAGTAATTTATCAGGATAACACAGAAACCAAATGTGTCAGCCCCGTCACATTTTGGTTTCTGAAACAGCCACTGAGATTGGGCATGGTGGCACACACCTGTAATCCCAGCATTTGGGAGGCTGAAAATAGGACGATCACTATGAGTCCAATCTGTACAGTGAGACCTTGTACTATATACATTAAAAAAAAAAAAAAAGAAAACCCAAATGTGTTGGCTCTCAATAGTAGAAGATCCATGTGAACATGTATCAAAGTATCATATGGATTATCCCACTGACGTGCACATTGCTTGTTATTATGTATCAGTGAAAACTTGAAGTTTTAAAATGCTGAGAAATATCGCATTTAAGAAAAATATGTTGACTATAATACTGAAACCATAAGAATTTTTTAAAAGCCAATAAAATCAATTATTTCCCAGCCAGTATGACAAAGAAGAGACAAAAGTGAACAATATCAAATGAAAAAGATGGCTTTGCAAATCCTATAGACAGTGGAAGATGGTAAAGGAAGATCAAATAAAAATCATTATGCCAATAAATCTGAGAACTTAGGTAAAAGGGACATATTACTTTGAAGATGTAAATTCTGGAAAAAATGAGATTACTGCTTGATCAGCTATATTAGTTGAGTAATTTTATGTTTATTAACAAAATTGAATTCAAAGTTAAAATCATCCCCTGGAGATAATTCCAATCTGAAATAACCACCAAGGCCAATAGTTTTAGGAAACATTTACGGAATAGATGTCAATCTTTTCCAGAAAGCAAATGAAGAATAAAATGTGTCTTACTCATTTTATGAATGTGGGATTTTTCCCAAAATATGAAACCTCAAATTTTTGAATCAATTTCTATAACTCTTTATTTATGATCTTTGACCTATATCCCCTCCTCCCAGCCTCCAAACTACCCTTAATTCTATAAATTTCTCACTCTAGGTGCCATTATATTCTTTTTTGTTCATTTGAAGGTCTCATTTATTAAACTGAAGTCAAGTTTAGTTTTTTCTGCTTTTTGATTATTTAAAGAGAGCAAAAATTATAATTAAAACACATAAAATTACAAGTGACACAGAATTTCACTTAACAAAATAATATGAATTTCAGTTATTTTGTAATATAGTGCTGTCTTTCAGCCAGTTATTCATATTTCCAGATATATACATGCAAAATCGGAAAAAGGAAGAAATGTATGAGAAATTAAGAAAAGGAAAAGGTGCAATCAATTTAAAAAAAGGAGACAAAACTCATTAAGTATTACCTGCTCCTTTCCATAGACCAGCAGAAATGCACAGCACAGTAGTCCAAACCATCCTGCTTACATACATAGATAAATCTCTGTCCCCTGCTCCCTCTCCTGTCCTTCTCCTCAACTCAGCAAAGCTTTCCTTTTAAATAAGTTCATTCCTTATTCCCACTATCTATTGAGCCCTTCAGATTTATTTTCCTTTTTTAGATACTCACACTAAGAACACAATGTGATGTTTGTACATGCAGGTCTGACTTATTCCACTTAAGAATATGTTCTCCACTCACAACCATTTACCAACCAAAGACTCAACTTTATCCTGTTTTATTACTGCATAATACTCTATTGTATAAAAATACCACATCTTCTTTATCCATTCTTCAGTTGATGGGCATCTGTGTTGTTTCATGACTGAGCTATGACAAACTGTGCTGCTGTACGCATGGGTTCACATTTATCACTGAGGGTGAGGATTTTAGTTCTTCCGGAAAGATATCCAAGAGGGGAAAAGCTGACTTGAATAGGATCTCAAATCCTAGCTTTTTAAGTAATCTCTACACTGATTTTCATTGTGATTGTACCAGTCTGCAATCCCACCAACAATGGAGAACAGTTCTTTTTTCTCCACAGCCCTTCCAGCATTTGTTATTGGCTGATATCTTAGTGTTAGTCATTCTTTCTGGGGTGAGATGGAATCCCAGTGTTATTCTAACTTTCACTTCTCAAATGACCAATGATGTTGAACATTTTTTCATATATTTGTTTGCCATCTGTATTGGTTCTTCTTAAAAGTGTATATGCATCTCAGATGCCCAATTTTGGATTGGGTCTTTGAATTTGGGGGACCTGATATTTTTTAATTCTTCATATGTTCTAGATAGAAGGCCTTTGGTAGAGGGACAGTTGGCTATAATTTTTCCCACTTTGTGGGTTTTCTTTTTATTCCTTTGGAGATTTTCTTTGAAGTCCAGAAAATTTTCAAAACCATGAGATCCCAGTTGTTGATTCTTTGAAGTATTTCCTGCATAGTTTGCTTTTTGTTCATGAACTCGCTACCTATCTTTCTGTCCTTAAGTTTTCTACCTGTATTTTCCTCAAGATTTAGTGTTTCAATTTTAATATTTAAATTTTTGACCCATTTTGGCTGTAGCTTTGTTTATGATAGGCATGGGTCTAATTTTAGCCTTCGGCATGTGAAAAGCCAGTTTTTCTAGCAGTATTTATTAAGGAAGCTGTCTTGCTTCCAATGAGCATGTTTGACACCTTTATCAAAGATAAGGTGCTTGCAATTGTGCCTGCATCTTCTAATCTGTCCGACTGAGCTGTCTCAATGCCAGAACCATGCTGATTTTATCACAGTAGTCTTATAGTATGATTTCATGTCAGGGATTGTGATACCTCCTTTGTTTCGTTGGTTTTCCAGGATTGCTTTTGATATTCTGGTCTCTTCCAGTTTTACACAAATTTTAGGAAAGATTTTTCTATCTCTGTGAGGCATACTAATGATATTTTAATCAGGATTGTACTGAATCTGTATAACAGTTTTGAGAGTATGGCCATTTTCACAGTGTTGGTTCTTCCTATCCAACAGCATGGAATATTTTTCTATTTTGTCAAACCCTCTTCAATCTCTTTTTCCAGAGTACTGTAATTTTCACTGCAAAAATCTTTTACATCCTTTGTGAGACTGATTCATAAGTATTTCTTTCTTTTTTTGGTGTTATTGTGAAAGATGTGGTTCCACTTATTTCTCTCTTAGTAAATTCATAGTTTGTGTCCAAAAATACTACAGTTTTTTGGGTGTTGCCTTTGTATGCTGGTCTGTTGCTGAATTTGGTGATTAAATCTATGAGATAGTTGATGGAGTTCTGGGGCTTCTCTATGTAGAGTATCATGTCATCTGAAAATCATGATAATTTCACTTTCTGTTTTCCTTATTCCTTGTATTTCTCTGTTGGCTAACAGTTACCAAGACACATGTGCTGTACTGAATCTGTACACATAGAAAACACATTTCTACTTTTTTTGGCGGAACTGGGAATTGAACTCAGACCCTTACACTTGCCAGGGAAGTGCTTATTCCACTGAGCTATCTCCCCAGCCCTTAAAGACTGTAGGTTTTTTTTTTTTTTTTTTTTTTTGGCAGAACCGGGGATTGAACTCAGGCCCCTGTGCTTGCCAAGGAAGCACTTATTCCACTGAGCACAAAACACATTTCAGTTCTCTTTTTCCCTTTACTTCCATCTCCCCTTTTATTTTGCATTAGATTCATTTATTTATGATTGTAATTGCTGTATTTACAGGTTAACAAATAGACTAAAACAGCCCCCCCAAAAAACCCACATAAAAGCATATGAGACAATAATATTAAATCAAGATAAATTTATCAAGATAAATTTTTAGAGACATTGTCCATAATGGATAGCAATAACTTTCTCTCAGTCTTTTGTCCTATTCTCTGTCCTTTATTTCACACTCTTTTATATGTTGCATTTTTCATGTCTCTTTCATGTTGCTAGGTTTGAGCTCTGTTTCTGATTTACTTCTTTTAACACAGTCTCAGTATGCATTCATTTTCCAGCAAATGACTCAACCTCATTCTTTTTTATGGAGAGTAGCATTCCAGTGTGTATAAACACTATTCTACCTTTATCCTTTCATCTATTGATGTTCATTTATAGTGTTTTCTAGAGGGAGCTGTTACAAATTGTGCTGATAGAAACTTGGGTATGTATACGTTGCCGTGGTATGGTGCCTTCAACTGCTGAGAATGCCCCCAGAACAGAAATAACTGGGTCAAATGAAAAGTCTAGTTTTGGTTAGTTGAAGAATCTCATACTGATTTCCACAGAGGGCCCATCAGTTTAGAGTGATGGTGGCAAAAGTGGAGAAGTTTCCTTTTTCCTCACCACCTCACCAGCACTTGTTATTGTTTGATTTCTCCATGATGGTTAGTCTCCACGGAGTGAGAACCTTGATGTAATTTTAATTTATATTTCTCAAACGTCCAGCATTATTGATCTTTTTTATGTATTGGTCATTTGGATTTCTTCATTTTCAAAGTGTCTGTGCATTTCAGATGCCCTTTTTTGCTTAGGTCTTCAAATTTGGGATGTCTAACTTTTTTGAGTGTTTTATATATCTAGAAATTAGTTGTTTGTCTGAGAAGCAGCTGGAAAAAAACATTTTTCTCCATTGTGTAGGTTGTCTCTTTGGTCTATTTTTGTTGTTGTTGTTGTTGTTTTGTTTGCTGTGCAGAAGCTTTTTAATTGGATGTGATTCCATTTGGTGATTCCTGCTATTATTTCTTGTGTACCTGTGGATTTTTTTTTTAAAACAATCTTTGCCTACATGTATATGTTCAAATGTTTTACTTATTTTGTCTCCCAGCAGGTCTTAGATATTTGATACATCTTTATGTTAGTTTAGTGCATGGTAAGAGTTATGGGGTCTAGGTTTACTTATTTTAAAAAAATTCCAACTTTTGGATTTGGATGTTGCAGGGACTCACTTCAAGTTCGGACTTGTGGTGATCCTCCTGTTTTCAGCCTCCCCTGGCCTGGGATTACAGGCATGCACCATCATGCTCAGACATTGGCTGGCTCACCCTGCCCTGGTGACATGACTGACACTGCATTTGGTGCTGGGGGTACAGCCATGGTCCTTTTGCTTGCCGAAGCAGGTGAATGTTTCTTCTTTACTATGTGGATAACAGTTTCTTCACCACCACTTGACTTCCTGGAAAATTTCCATACACTCTTTTGAAATAGTTGACCAAAGTAGACAAAGCACTAAAACAGCAAAAGGAATGGTGTCCTAATAAAAAAAATTGGAACAAAATCTTCAGAATACCCTGTATCAGAATAGTGTTAATAATAAAATTAATAATCTAAAAGACAAAGCAGTAACAGAAGTAGCAGGCATATGCCTTCACCAATCGTGAGTCAACATACTTCATGACAAAGGCTGCACCAACTCAACATATTTGATTTTTCACAGCAGCATCAGGTCATCCCCTTTTATAGGTCAAAATGACTAAATGAAGTTGGCCCTGTATCTACTGGTCCTCAGTCTCAGACTCAGTCAACTAAAGAGCCAAAACATTTATAAAAATATTGAATCCATAATGAACATGTGTAATTTCTTTTCTTTAGACACTGTAGCATAAACAATAGAGTTCAACAATTATTTTGAAAGCATTTATATTCACTATTAGATACAATCTAAAGATGATTAAATACATGAGAGGATGCACATAGGACTTGAACATTGCAAGCTCCCCAACCCCTAATGGATATTCAGGGATGACTGCATAGAAAAGTCTTAAAATTTTCCTATGGGTCCAGAGCTAAGCATCTAGTCAGACTGAAGGAGAAGACTTGAGTATACTTTTTCAAAATTCCTACTGAATGGGCAGAACTGGGTAAAACAGAGGCTTTATCATTCACTGCTGAATAAATTATTAACATTATTTTTTGGCGGAAATGGGGATTGAACTCAGGCCCTTGTGCTTGCCAGAGAAGCAATTATACTACTGAGCCATCTCCCTGGCCCCTGAATAAATTATTGAAGTGACTTCAGAACTTAGCAATGTTTTTTGGCTGTTGTTATTGTTGTTTTACAATATTTTTCTTAAAAGATCAAAAAGTATTTTAGGTTCTGTGGGCCAAATTATCATTATCGCTGCCCTTGTAGAATGAAAGCAGCTATAAACGATACATGGTTTTATCTCCCAAAGCAAGTGAAATTGGTACTCACACAATCACTTCAAGCTCCAGATATTTTTATCTGTAACATGAAGTTGATTTTGCTTTCTGGGGTTCTTGTCATTGTATCAAACATACAAAGGACAGAGCATGGCAAATATTAGGTGTTCAATACATATTGACCATTGTTTCAACTCCTTGACTTACAAATAGTTGAGTTGCAAGCTGTTACGTACAGAACAGACTTTGCATTAGGGGTCTACAGAGTAGTAGCACAGTGCTCAGTCAGAGCCAAGATGTGTGGAAGAAAGGAAAAACAGTGGTGGAGTTGCTAGGGAGAGGACAGCAGTAACTGCAGGGACAAAAGTGAAAAGATTCGCTTTATGGGTCTTATAAGCAAACCTGTCACTTTCCAGGTGTGAACTGTTTTGTTCAGGCAAGATCTGACTGCATTGTCTTTAGATTACTCTTTTTACTGATTACTTAATTTTTTCTACTTCTTAAGTCACAAAATAGAGATAGCACTTGTAATTCTGCCTTTTCCTAAAAATATGCAGAGAACGACAATGTAAGCAACCCTTTGAACTATGAAGTTCAAAGTGTGTTGATGTTCACAAGCATATAAAATATGCTGGATGGGCTGGCCAAATAGCTCAGCAGATTAAAGCACCTGTTTAGGCAGAGACAGGGGCCTGGAGTTTGATCCCTGGGCCTGCCAAGCCAACCCCACCCCTGGGGCACACAGAGATAGCAGTTAAGACTGAGCATGGTGGCACAGGCCTGTAATCCCAAAACTTGGGAGGCTATAAACAGGAGGATCACTAGGACTCTGATCTAGGCAGGGAGACCCTGTAGACCCGGTCCTAAATAAAAATAAATAAATAAATAAAACATGCTGCTCTGGAGGAATAATTAATTAATTGTATTTTTAGATATCTAGTCATGCATAGAATCTATTAAGTGAGAATACGTATTTTAAAATGTATTAATTCACAAGAAAATAAATTCTACACATATATTTTAATTTATGTAATTGAATGAAGATGTGCCTTTTTATGTATTTAGTAGAGAGTCTACAGGGTCCACGGGGTCTCACTACACAGATCAGACTCGTAGTTATCCTCTTGTTTTTCAGCCTCCCAAGTGCTGGGATTACTGGCAAGCACCACAATGCCCAATTTCAATCACTGTCTCAGCATGTCCCAGGGGAGAATATGTGTCTTTTAAACAGAGTGCTACTTGGGAATATTTATCACCTAGTAAGTATGGATTAAAAGCAGAGTATCAAACTTGCTACCTTAAAAGTTTCAGAAGGAGTTTTGCTTCAAATGTCATGTGCAACTATATCTTTTACAAATCATTTCTGACTCAGATAAATATTTTGAATGCTATGAAATAAAAGAGTATTAACACATATCATTTATCCAAAAAAAAGTTGTGTCTATTAAACATCCAAATCAAAAAGTACATTTACTCTCAAGATGTGAAATATAATGCCTACATGAGCTGTCTAGTAACTGACAGCTGAAACTATTATCTGTGCACTGTAATATTAAAACTGCGGAATTGATGTCTAAAATTTAATATAAAAATGCATATATATACATATGTTTCTAGTAATACTAAGATTTGTTCCTGTGTCTAAATACATATTCCAGAGACAATTATGTTTCAGCTATAATTGATTTTAACACTTAATCATCTAACATTTAGCCAAAACTTATAATGAGTTGGGTATCAAAATATGTTGGCAAGATACACCTGACAGTCTAAGCACCTGCATGGCAAGAACAAGGACTCAGCTCCCAGCCCCTAGACACATGCCGTGTTGGCCCAGGAACTCGAAACATGATGGCGCACACCTATAATCTCAACACTGGGGAGGCTGAGACAGGAGGATCACTAAGAGTCCGAGTTGTGTAGCAAGACGTTGCATCATATCAATCAATACATAAATAAACAAAAAGTAAACATCTTCTTAAATTTTTCTATTATTTATTTGTAGTGATCCTATTGATTACTTAATTTTTATACTTCTTACAGCACAAAAGATAGTGCTTATATAATTCTACCTTTCCATAAACAATACGCCCATAGTGATCCTCCTGTTTCCAGCCTCCCCAGCGCGGGGATTACGGGTGTGCAGCACCATGCCTGGCATTGGCTGCTGTGGCACCCCTGGGGTTCCGGGGTCGGCACAGCATGGGCTGCCAGGAATAGGGACCAGTCCTTGCGCTTGCCCAGCAGGCATGTAGACCACCGAACTATCTCCACAGCCCCTATGTTTCTACTTTTAAAACTAATTTCTACTTATATCTGTTCCTTTCCCCTCTGTTGTTTGTGGTCTGCGTTAGTGGTCTTCAGATCTTTACTTACAGCTTTTAAAATGTTGATTCAGTACCACAAAGACCTAAGAGAGTAAAAGACCAAGACAACCAGTCTTGAATCAGGCATAAAAATTAACGAAAACTAGAAAAAACTGTTTTTGTAAATAAGGAAGTTCGTGTGTGTGTGTGTATGTGCATGTATGTGTGTGTGTGCATGTGTGTGTGCGTGTGTGCATGTGTGTGTGTGTGTGTGTGTGTGTGTGTGTGTGCTCATCTGCACATCTCTATCTGGGTGTACGATACAAGCACTTTGGGACATTTTCTTCATCTAACTGTTCATTAATAGGAGAATATTCCACTGGACAGATGAATGGAAGTATGGTCAAGCATAACCCAGAGAAAATGATACAAATAAAGCTATTTGGTAAAGTATGGGTCAGACAGTTAGCTCGGCGGACTAAAGTGCCTACTTAGGCAGACGCACAGATCAGGTCTGATCCCCTGCCCCTTGCTGGCCCTGCCCCTGGGGCATACTGAGATGGCAATTGAGACTGGCTGTGATGCAGTGTGCCTATAATCCCAGTGCTTGTCACTATGAGTCCCATCTATGCAGAGACACTCTAGACTGTGTACTAAATACATTTTAATACATTTTTTTAAAAAAAAGATATTTGGTAAAGTATTAACAGTGCAGTCATTGAAGGAACTTTGAATGTAGTAGGTGTTGGCAGCACAGCTTCAAATATCATTAAATTTCTACATAAAGCATAGGGCAACTACACAGAAACAAAAAGAAATATACAAACAACTTCTGCAAACATTAGGTGAAAATGTATCTGCTTGGCTCTAAAACATAAATTGTAAAGACATATTGCGACCAGCCATTTGATCCACAATGTGTCACTGTTCATTAGAAAGGATGGGGAAGTCATAGAGCATCTGTTGGGCCTGAGAATAGCAGAATTGTGAAACAGGAAATAAAAGGATTCATGAGAAACTATAGAGGATGAACTGATGGGCAGTGGCTAAAGCTGGACGGATTTTGTCCCATCTTGCTGTGAATTAATGCAAAGGCTCTGCAGCAAATACTAACCAAGTTGGAGCAAACTATACTCCATGAATGCTTAAATCTATTCATTAAGATTCTGTGTAGGGAAAAGCCTTAATTCTGGAGAAACGGATGATAATAGAATCAAAATTAAGGAAACTTGTCACAAAAAGAGATCCAGATGAACACTGCAGAGCAAGAGAGGCCAAATATCTGAGCAAGCAAGCCATCATCTGTTTGAACACTCCAGGGAAGCAAAGAAGAGAAATCTCCATGAAATTACAATGGCTATTCTCAACCACAATGCCTGAAAGTTCAAGAAAGCCAATTTAATAAAAATAGCAATAGGAAGGTACCACAGTCATATCAGAGAAAAAAATGTGTTCATAGGATGAAAGAGAATAATATACAGTCCCAACATTTTACACATAACAAAAGCATAACAGAAAAGAAAATTGCCAAAAGAAGAGCAGTAAACTTCTTAGTTGAAGAGATAATAGATTTAAGAAATATATATATGAGGCTGGAGAAATGGCTCAGCAGAATAAGCACTTCCCTGGCAAGCTCAAGGGCCTGAATTTAAGCCCCGGTTCCACCAGAAAAAAAAAGAAATATATATATATATGAGAAAATGCCACAGCATAATTCAGAATTAGGAAAAACACATAGAACATATAGCAGAATGGTGTGTGTGTGTGTGTGTGTGTGTGTGTGTGTGTGTGTGTGTGTGTGTGTGAAAGAGAGAGGTGATAGCCAGCATTGACAGCAATCTCCATGACACTTAACTTTTAATATTTATATGTTCTATAATCCCCTTCTACACTGTTATAGGACCAATGAATAGGGTACACTGGGAAAGGTGGCACATGAGCTACAAGGACAGGTCATCAGATGTATTGCACTGTCACTTGTTCCCTCTAATCTCCTGCTCAGAGTGAAGCCGTGTTCCGTGTGGAGATGGCTCACTCAGCACGCCCGAAGGGACATTTGGAAGAACAGCTGAGACCTCCTATCAGTGGGCAGCCCCAACAGCCTCCTGTGCTTTAAGTAGCTCAACAGTCAGATCTTTGAACTTCGAGTCACATCTTCAGGTGACAGCCACTTCATAAGGAACTGAGTCAGAAATATTCAATCCAACAGAGTCTAAACTCTTGACTCAGGAAAATAGAAGAAGGTGTTTAGGGTTGGTTGAGGTCACTAAGTTTGAAGGCAGTTTGTAATGGAGTAGCAGAGAACCAACATAAAGGTGCAGTGAGGTCGTGAGTGCACTGAGAGCCAGGGGGAAACATAAGCATCGGAGGGGTTGATGGGAATGGTTGTAAGGTACTTGCAAGGGTATTTTTGCCTGATGACAATTCATTACATTATGTATTTTCTCTGTTTTTTTATTATTATTTACTTGTTTGGTACAGGGTCTCACTACACAGATCAGACTCTTAGTGATTCTCCTGTTTTCAGCCTCTACAGCATGAGGATTACAGGCATGAAACACCATGCCCAGTCTCAGTGGCCAAATCAGGGCATTTGGGAGTGGGGCTGGTGTGGCATGTGGTGTAGGGGATTGAGCCCTGGTCTCTGTTCTTGGCTAAGCAGACATTTAGTCTACTGGGCTATCTCTCAGGCTCTCTGTGTTTTTTATTTTATTTATTTTTTAATTTTATTTTATTTTATTTGTAGAACTGGGGATTGAACTCAGGCCCTTGCGCTTGCCAGGGAAGCACTTATTCCACTGAGTCATCTCCCTTTTATTTTAATTAAATGAACATGAAACATTCTTTTATAGAAGAGGCTAAGAATTCAGTGGAAGAGTGGTAGCATGGCCCAGGCTGGAAGACAGAGGCAGGAAGATCACAAGTTTGAGACCAGCTTTGGAAACTGATAGACTTAGATGGAGCAAGTATCAGAATAAAAAAATTGAAATTGTTGAGAATTTAACTCATTGCTAAGGCTGTGCGGCCAACCCCTAGGAGCACACATGTATACACACACACCACACACACACACACACACACACACACACATACACACACACAAGAATTCAATGACCACAATAATGAATATTCCTAAATTAGTAAGAATGCTTAATGTACTGTTTCCTGAGAATTTTCTTAGAACCTTTTTCCAAGCCTGATGGTCTGATTTCTCAGATATTCTATAGCTTTCTGTAGATTCTTCTTCAAACTTAATTTATTTCTGATCAAACACATATTAAATAAACTGGACTATTTGGCTCTTAGAATGTTCCTCTGTATATATTTTGCTTAATGCCTACTAACAGTGTAATATAACATATGTTCTCATTGTATTTGATATATGGGGTCCCACTTATGTATTCATTATATATTTATATGTAATTGTCCATAATATATTATATATGTATCATATACTACATATAATATATATTATATGCTATATGTTATATATATGGCCAGCTTTGGGTAATTCAATCTTCATAAGTCTTCATCTCTACAATATGTTACTGGTACTTCCTTAATATACTACAATGCAAAACACTTAAACTTCAAAAATTGCTAGCAAATTTGCCTTTTATTATTGACTTGTGCAGGAGCTTACAGGGTAATATGCAATTCTTCAGGTTTACATGGCCAGGAAATTGATAGAGTTGTGGATAATAACAGAACATCTATGAAAAGAAAATATGTGGAAAAAATAAATTCAGCTTTACATTAGTGAAATCCACACTTTGACAACTATTTGTTCATTCATTATCCAAACCAAAACTCAAGGTCCAATGTGTGCAGCTCATCCTCTGCCTTCTGAGGGATCAGCTGCATGCTAACATTTAGACTTTCAACATTTCCAATCCAAATGCCCAGATTCAGTCCTGTCTCTCTTGTCACTAAAACAAGGAGATTAATTAAAGTGCTTTCTGTGGGCTCATTAACCCACCAATTAACCATAGATCTTTGATTTGGTGATTAGCTACCTTGTAATTAGTCAAACATACCAGGAAGCTAGATAACAGAAATATAGCTAATGAGGGATCTCGGCCAACTGGACTAACATCCATGACAATGACAAGAAAGCAGCGTGGATTATCGTGCAGCTGACCAGCACTTCCCGTCCCCATCACTCCCTCCATTTTCCCCTTGCACAGCTTCATCACAGCAGCATGCTCCACCTGTCCATTGTTCAGGTGTGAGCACCTTTCTTCTCTGTAGTACTTTTTGAAGTTCTGCTGTCATCATGTAGAAATCATGTGTTGTATACGTAGTGGATGGCCATTCCTGATGATCCAAACTTGCTCCTGAATACTCATTTTGAAAATTCATGCATTACAAAGTGCAACCCACTTAGTCTTTTATACTTGTGAATCCTTTATCTTTCCAGTTAATATATTTTATTGGAGAATTTAAAGAACATTTCTAATTTTATCACTAATGCATGATACAAAAGTAGTTTCTTAATAAATCTTGACCCAATATGAGTCAAGTTTTGGAATATGATAGCAGTTGCTATCCTAGAGATTTTATGTAAGCGAGTATGAATAAAAACTTTGTTTTTACCCTTTTGCAAAAGTAGTGCATGCTAGCCTCTTATATGGCATACACTACCAAGGCAACCAATTACTGTAGCAAATCAATTATAATTTGCCTTGAGTATACATCACGACTACGAACAGCATTTATGAATTGATAATTTCCCTACTTGTTCACACCCATCATCAATCACATATCTGAAAATGACAGGGTCTATTCCTTTCTCTTCTTTCTTTCCTTTCTTCCTTCATTTCTTTCTTTTGTATTTAGTGCAGGGTCTACAGGTGCTCCAGGGTCTCACTACACAGATTGGACTCATAGTGATTCTCCTGTTTTCAGCCTCCTGAGCACTGGGATTACAGGAGCGCACCACCATACCCACTCTCAACTGCCTCTCAGTGTGGCCCAGGGAGGGGCCAGGATGGCACAGCATGCTAGGGACTGAACCCCTGCTGCTGCACTCTGCCTAAGCAGATGCTGTAATCCACTGAGCTATCTGGCTAGCCCTCCTATTCCTACCTTTAGATCACTCTACGTTGCGTGATACTTTCTTTTAGTTCACTACTTTGTATTTTAAAGCATATGATCAGCTTCCCTCACATCATAATGTCATGTATCTCATTGATCTCTACACCTGCTCAATGCCCCCCTTTCCTATTAGCTAGTCAGTAAACACAATATTTAAAAAATACTCACCTAAAAGCACTCCAGTCTCATGCTAACATATTCTCCCTTTCAAGCTTTTCATTTTGTCCACATTAAAAAGACAGAAATGTAAGGGCCAGGGAGATGGTTCAGTGGAATAAGCACTTCCCTGGCAAGTGCATGGGCCTGAGTTCAATCCCCGGTTCTTCCAAAAAATAAATAAATAAAATTGAAAAGAAGGAAATGTGGAAGTTCATAACCAATGATTTCATTATTGATCATAGAGTGGTGAAGAGATTCAATCTAGAATATAAGACTCCAACTCAGATTTCAGTGTTATTCACATGACAGCTAAGATATGTGAGTTACTCTAAGAACACAGCTATATTTCACCACACATTTTATTGTTGAGGGATAATTTGGGCTAATACATTTTAAATATTGTTTTCTCCAAATGGTTACAGGACTCCCTTCTCTCTGGTGATGAATGGATATAATTGAGGACTAAGATAAATCAGAGAGCACAGTTGTTTAATAATCTAAAAGAGAAAAATATTGGTATTCATTTTATTGTTCTACTTTTGAGGGTCTTTAAAATTTAAAAGAACCTTATACATTAACCATAATTTATAGCTTCAATCTAATTCAAAGTAATTCCTTACAAGGCACATGACTAAGAAAAAGACTGCAAATATATTTAAAATCATGGTATATTTTATGAATTCTTGGGAACATATGTGAGTTTTAGGTAAAAAATTAAGTTATAGACTTACAGAAAATATATCCTTGAAATTTTAATATAAAATTACCCACAAATTACAAAATTTTCTTTGATAGGGATAAATACGAAGAAGATATTTTTAAGTATACATAGAGGAAAGAAATGGAGAAAAATGTTAAGTGTTTATGTTGCTATCACTTATCTTTGATGTGTTTTTCAAGTTTTTAAGTGAGAAATGGAAATATTGATTTCCAAATTAAAACAGGCTTCCAGAGAACAACAAAAAAGTGTCCTCTGCTACTGATGATGCTATGGAGCAGTATTTCAAAAACTAGGTTTGCATGCCAGTTGGACAGATTCACTCTTGGGAGCTACACGAGAATATCTGGAGCCCATGGCAGACCACCAGATAATAATCAGACACGGGTCTTTGAATATATATTTTTGTTCAGCAATGTAAATGACTTTTTATGAATATTATACTATCCAGGACAGTAATGAGGACAGATTGGCTATTTAATAAATTATAATTGGGTTAATTAAAGGAAAGCTGTAAATTGAGTGAAACACTCCGTCGACATTTGTAATGACTCTGGTAGGAGTCAAGAAAAGCCGACATGCTTCTTCGTTTGTCATTCAAGACCCTATATCAACAGCCTTTGACTCTTTTACATCTGGTGTCACTTGGCTCTGCTTGTGCCTACACACAACCTCCTCAAGACTGCACCACCAGCTAAGGTCTGGTGCAGTCTCCCCCTACAACCATCTGATGATTCATTGTGACTCTACTATATTTGGACTATCTTTTCCTATTACATAATTTTTCCTATTGCCATTTCTTCATTCAATTTATCTCTCCAGCATTAAACTCTACCTCCACCATGATCTGTTCGAATCTTACTCAAAGTTCAAAACTCTAAGTGTCAATTCTTTCTCACTTTCCTACTCTACCCGCTTTGTATTTCTAAGCCCTACCCCACTCTCAGCCCTGTCAGAAACACTTTTAAGCCATGTATCTGCATCACTATGTAAGTAATGGGTTCATTGGTTATTATTCCATGTGTTGAATAATGGAATATTCCATTATTCAACCACCAATTTACCTAACATGCTATGTTATGGATGCTGACGCCCAATACTTGCCTGTTGGGTTGGCTGTGATGAAAGTTATCTACAAGTTTTTCATCTTTTATGTGTCATTCTACCAAACCTTCATTTTCACTGCAAAAATTTGAAAGCATTCTTAACATCCATTCTTTTAATGTTTACAATAAATAAATGACTTATTTGTGTCATAATTAACAATGACTGTGACTGCGTCATTACTTGAACTCTAAAACACAAAAGCCTTGTCTTTCCACTCAAAACTCAGTGGACTGTGTTTGAAGGTTTGGGGATAAGAGGAGGAAATGTTTCCACTTTCATTTTAAAACAATTTATTTGACTTTTCAGAACAGAAAGGAGGCAAGCAAGGGCTGAAAGAACAAAATAGCTGGCTAATAGAATCTCTGAGAATAAAAATGATAGGGTCTTGGGATCTGGGGTTTTGCTATGGAAGATGTGAGAAGTGTTTGAGTTCTGAGTATATTCTGAAGGGAGGAGCAACAAAGTTTTCCAACAGATTGGATACAGCACTTATGATATGAAAAAGAGTCAAATTAAAGTTCTTTTTTCATAGGCAGTTGAGAGCTAGACTTGCCAGCATCCTAGACTCATGCAGAACAGAAGAGAATTCTCAGACTGTATATAGTAAATGCTGTATCTAAGCTGATAATTGAATATGTGACATAGAGTTGAAGAGAAATAACTTCACTGGAGATGAGGTAAGTTATGTAAAAAGAAAAAATAAAGCCATAGAAAGGGCTAAAGTGAAAGCAGACAAGATCAATGTAAGAAAGTAAGGAAAGCAGACACCCAGCAGACCAATGAATAGGTTATAGGACAAGAGAAGCATGTAACATGTTACTTTTGTTAATGATGTATTAGGTAAAAACTTGGAACGGAATATTGAATTTAGAAAATTGTGGCTTGTAAATGCAACTATAAATTGGTATGGAAATAAAAGTTTTAAGAGTCTATATTTTAAAAATAGAGTAAGAAGTACAAAAATAGAGAGAGTTGATAGGGTCAACCCTGAATAGAGTTTTTCTACATAGAAGAACAAAGAACTGTAGCTAACTAGCAAAGTGAAATCAACATACTTTATTTCATATGTCTCCAAGCAGTAGGGCAACAATAGAGGGAAAAGGAAAATTCTTGCAGGAGGCTGAGGAAGTGGACTCTGGTCATTGGTGGGCAGACACACAAAGTGGGTGTAGGCATTGTTCATAGCTGAGAACAAGAAGGAAGGCAGAGTTATGCACACAATGGAGGAGAGAGGCTAAATCTACAGAGCAGGAGGGACCATAATGAATTTAGTGGAAGGGCCTGAGACAGACTCAAAAAATTACAGAACAGTTCTACAGACTGCATAAAGGAATCAAAGCTTGAGTAATATTTAGAATCTTCCATCTGGAAAACTTCAAAGCTTCTATCTCAAACACCTGCTGGAATATTTCCACTCCTTTATTCTGAACAACCAGCTTCCATGGTCCCCTATTGCTTAGGGACTTAAAGAATATCTATTTGTAGCCACTCCATATTTTTTAAGAACCAGAAACAGTACAGGAGCCCTAGAAGATTAGACACAAGTCCTCCAGCTTTTTTTTTTTTTTTTTTTTTTTTTACTTCACACTCATTTTCAAGTTGGGACAAAAGGAAGACTCTCCATCCTGGGAGCACCAGTTGTGAAATAAGTGTAACAAGATGTGCAGTGGATTGGAGCTGACCTTCAAGGCACAGCCCAGCTCTGACCTCGAGGGGGCAGCAGAGCTCAGTTGTACTTTTTAAGATAATGAATGATCTCGGAGCTCATCTCTGTCTCTATGATAAAGTATTGGACAAAGATTCAGTTGCAAATTGGATTTCACATAATAAATGGATAAATGATAACCTGAATTCAGAAAGAGCAAAGAGTAAGCAATTTCTGCTGAGGCATGAGTTGAGGTCCGGCCAGAAGGCTGGTTTTGACAAGTAAGAAAGATGTTTCAGTGCTTCTTGGGGGGTCATTTGAAGTTCCACAAGTCTACCAAACTCAGCAACATTAATTAAACTTAATTAAAATTAGCCCATAAAATTAAATGCTTGCAGTTTGAAGGGCAATTTTGTTTCTTTTATAAAATTAAATCTCCCTGCACATAATGATCTGTTACTGTAACTTACCATAAAAAAAACATTTTATGCATTACTGTCATGGAAAAATCTACTGCAAAATAATGCCCTTTCAGAAAACCTGCATTTCTATATACTCTCTTTACTGTGTATTAGGAAATAGATGATGAATTCATTTTAGACAAGAAGATAGGAGAAGTAAATAATCAGTCTGGTGCTAAAGTTTGGGGCTAAAATTTCATCTCAGAGATTCCTTCAGGGAACAATTTGTGACAGGTAATTCAGTTTTTCTGACGGTTAGTTTTCATTTAACCTGGGTGATAATTTCTGTCATAACACTGTTATTTTTCGGGATTTAATGAGGCAAGTATATAAAACCACCTACAATCATCTGAAAAGTTGGAGAACTTTAATAGGTTTTCATTGATCTACATTTAGGAATGCCTCTTTAAAAATTGCTTCAGTTGGGGAATGGTGAAATAGCTCAGCAGACTAAAGTGCCCGCTTAGGCAAGCTTAGGCAACTGCACAGACCACTATTCAATCCCAGGCATCGTGTGCTGTGCCATTTCTGCCCCCAGGGTGCAGTGAGCCAGCCACTGAGACCAGGTATGGTGGAAAATGCCTGGAATCCCAGTGCTGGGGAGGCTGGAGGCAGGAGGATCACTACAAGTCTGAGCTGCATAGTAAGGCCTGTAACAACCAAATACATTCTTAAAAATTGCTTCCACGAGGAGTATGCTATTACATGAGAAATTGACAGAAAGAAGGGGGGATATTTCTTTACTTTTATGCATTTAAAACTGCTTCTACCAGTTCCATCCATTCCAGTCTTTTATTCAAACTTGGGCTGAACCAAACATCCCTGTGCCACAACTCTCCTCCCTTAAAACATCCATCTGTTAAAAAGTCGCCTGCCATCATAAGAGTTCAAGGTACCTGTGCAACCACGTTATTTGGAGGATGACTTGATTAGGGGTATGAGGCAAGATACGTGAGGACAGCAAGGCCAAGGCAGTGCTCTACGGCCCCATGCTTGACTTCCTCGAGAGAGCAGCATATTTTGCCTGGATTGTTGCTACGCCTATTTAGTGACGGGACTGGTTATGTCTACAAATTCAATTTCACTTTATGCCACAGTATGCAGTGTCACACCCAGTCTTGTCAACTGACCGGTCTGATGATGGTATTTGGAATGAATTAAGCATCAAAACAGAAAGGGCATGTTTTAAAAGCATTGTGAGTCCTAAAGGATCAGAGATCCATTCAAGTATTAAATTCAAATTCTGGTGGTCACGGTCACCACTTGGAGTTGGATGCCAAACTCAGGTCTCTGCTTCTCCCTCTTTCTCTCTCCTCTTCTGTCTTTCCCTCTTCTGTCTCTAACTAGACCACAGTTCCATGTATTTAGCTTCTTGCTGGTGAATACACAAAATGAGCTCATTCTTTCAGTAGGACAACACCCGAAGTAAGGCCAGGCACCAATGAGAGGAATCAGAAAGATTTATGTAACTTAGAAGCATAAAAGCCAGAAACAAATCACTTCTGGTCCATGCACATAGCCGGGCGTGGTGGCGCATGCCTGTAATCCCAGCACTTGGGAGGCTGAGGCAGGAGGATTGTTGTGAGTTCGAGACCAGCCTGAGCTACAAAGTGAGCTTAGGCCAGCCTGAACTGCATAGTGAGACCCTGTCTCAAAAAGACAAAAAAAAAATAAATAGATAAATAAATAAATAAATACATACATACAGAGAGGCCAGCCATGAAAGGAGGAAAACAGCAACATCAACTACCTGTTATAGGAAGGTTGCCAGAACAAAAGAAAGGAAATTTTATTCAGAGACCACAGACATGGACAATGAGAGACAGCTTAGCCAAAGGATGGCATCGGATGTTGTTAAAAATGATCCTGAAGCCACGGCAGGTAGATAAACAGACCCATGTTCTTTGCTGGATTAAGAAAGACAGAGGACAGTGGTAAAGATGGACTACTGCAGCATACAGGTAAGAATATAATTTTCAGAAAATATTTAAGAATTCAACTGAACTGCTTGCAACAATTCTCTTATGTATTGTGGTGATTAGAGAGGTGACTTTTTTACCCTCTATAGCCAATTAAAATATGTTTTCATCCCCTTCAATTATAGCAAGTTTCATATTCCTTTTCTTCATGTCTTATAAGTGACTGCCGGTGCTGGGTGAAAACTGGTTGGAGAACTCGTAGAAAATTTAACCAGTAGCATAGGTAGTTAAATACAGAGTATTACACTGATGGTTCAATCAGAAATAAACAAAATTACTTTTAAGATCTGCTCTGAAAGATGCATGACAGCAAAGATCTTCTAATTTGTGTATCGTTCTGACTTGTTTTCCTTGAGCTACAATTCAGAGAATGCCAGCGATAGCCGAGTAACTGCAGACATGGTACACACCATCAGATCAGACAGGATGATAATGACTAACGACGTAAGGGCCTATCAGCATATTTACCTGGGCTGCTGTCTAAAAAGACCTGGTCAGCAGAAGACTCTTGTCCCGGCAGTAGCCATTGTTGTTACTCGAACAAATGATCAAAACACTCAGGGCCTCTGTAAAACACAGAAGCTAAGCAAGACAATGTCAGAGTGACCTGCAGTGTTGACGGCCTGACACTCACTAGGCATCCCTTCAATGCACTTTTCATTTTGCTATATTCAACTCTAATCTGAATCTCACTCCTTCCTGCAGCAGGGAATCTACTTGGGAAGGATGATTATTCTGTGTGCGTGAGTCGGCAGCCAATTTCTGAAGTGGGCATCTGTTCCCACTCAGGTAAGAGGTTGTGACAATCTCTGCCTTTCAGACACATGTGTTTCTATGCACTGTGTGTACCAGTACCCTGGAAAGCCATAAATGCTTATAAAAGTCAAAAAGTAACCCTCCAGCAGCAAACTCAAATACTAGGAAAAGAGAAGGCACAGACTCAAGTATTTATCAACAGAGCAAACCATGGAAACGGACAAAGAAGCCATTATCTTCATGTTCTTTGTTGTCTGCAGAATCAGTACACCGCATCTGCTGGAGAGAGAAATCAAGACCCATTTGCATGAGCTTCAAGTGAACTTTCGATGAGGAATTGATTCTGCAGTGAGAACACAAAGTGACTCTCAAGAGTGACAATCACCATTTGGATTTCAGATAAATCTTTGTGCAGCTTAGAATGAAAAGTAATTTAGAAAATTAAGAGTTAAACTTCCAGTAAACATTTATAAGGCCTTGGAAAATGTAGCCAGGCTCAAATAATCCCTTAACTCCTATAAAATGGAAAGAAAATTGAGTAACAGAAAATTTCATAAACAAAGGAAACTTCAGCATAGTCTTAAAAACAGAGTGAATAATAATAATAAAAGAAGCAAAAATCTACTGAATGACATGTCACACACTCCATTACAGTGGGCGTTGGGGTAAAATAGGTGTAAATAGGTTCTCTGTCTTCACAAAGCTTATAGTCTACCAAGGAAGACAGGTATTGACTAAAACTCAATTTTATGTTAAACTCTAATCTGTGTAAATAGAAAACACAGAGCAGTATGAGACTGACATTGTAAAAGAATTTGATGTAGTGAGTAAAGGTGGGAATTAGTTTCCTCTAAGAAAGATGTTCCACTGAGCAAAGGAATCTTTTTTTTGTTGGAACCAGAGATTGAACTCAGGCCCTTGTGCTTGCCAGGGAAGTGCTTATTCCACTGAGCCATCTCCCTGGCCTGGGGAGAGTCACATGAAGAGAAAACTTTCACTCAGGCTCTCACAGAGAGCAATCTGGTCAAGCATTGGCCGTGACTCATCCACATGGATGACACAGACAAAGGAACTACAGAATAATGTACAGGACTACAAGATAATTCCTGAGAAGACTTCAATGACCACATAGGAAATATAAAGTTCATGTGTTGGTATATAAGTTTTGATCTACCTAGGTCTTAACCATCCAGCAGAAAAGTATAAAAGTATAAAAATGAAGTATACATCGTGAGCCCATAATATTAAGCTGAGCTGTAAATGGATATGGTCGACAATTTCTTTGAATAACTCCCTATGGTTG
>PVKA01035697.1:5146-22495 GCA_004027165.1 Ctenomys sociabilis
ATGTCAATCAGACAGTTTCAAAACACCATAACCATACAGAGTCGATGAAATAATACATTGCAAACTGTTTTCATAATGTTTTGGTATTGTACAAGGTGCATACATGATATTATATTTACAGGTTTTTATATAGCTGAATTATATCAAAGATTCAATAATTATTTACCTAGTGGATGACCATAGCACTAAAAGCCGACATCATCTTTTTAGATGAGAATTTTCTTCCATTACTAGAAACAAGACAGTATGTCTCTGGCGTACCATGTACCTCTTGTATCTGTTTTGTTTTGTTTTGTTTTGTTTTGTTTTGTTTTGTTTTTGAGTGGTTTGGGTTCAACATAATCCTTATACCAAAGTGACATCTTTTGGAGGGAAGTATTCTGCCGCCAGCATCCACAGGTCTTCCAGCCTATGGACTGTTCAACAGCTTCTTTCCCACTGGAAGTCACAGGGCTTCAGGCATTCTGCATTCTTGCCCTTAATGTTCCTCAATGCACTGGCTTTCCCCCGATCTTGGGGCACAGTGCACTTCCATTTACAGAAAACAGGCATTAATGGTGAGAGTGTCCTTGTCCCGAATAGTAATTGATTACTTTAAGCTGTGCAATCCCATCATCTTATAAATATGGAACACGTTATTTTCTTTCTAAGTACATTATCCTGTGCATTTTCCCATTGAAGCATGTATCCTCCTTTTAATCTGTCAGCCTGTTAAAAATTGGTCTATACTGTATTTCTTTCAGGCTGATTTAACTCATTACCAAGAAAAGTTGACACTATGCATAAGATTGGAAGTCACACGTCCACTCTATCATTTTTAAAATGTATATATTAAATAAGGTTATTCTCAGGACATCTCAAGGAGAGCAATCTCTTCTTATTACCGTAATGTACCACTTCCATGGGAAGCCTCTTTTCAAGCCATCTAAAGAATTAATAAAAAACATGTGCATCTATGTTGCAGTCTTATTCATGACAGGGATCATTTACAAACAACGTAAATATCCAACAGTGTGCACTGCTTATACAAATTATATTTCCATGCTATGTAACCATCATGAAATGGAAAGAGGAAAGTTTATGTTTTACATAAAGTTAATGGAATAGGAAAATATTTGCTGTACATTATTAAAATAAATAAGCAGATTATAAATTACATAATCAGTAGGAGACCAGGATATTTTTTAAAGACACTTTTTTGGAGAACTAAAGGGAATCAATTATAGTAAAATAATAATAGCGGCTAACAATCTGGCACGGAAAGATTACTCAATGGTAACTTAACATTCCTTTCTCAGTGTCAACCTATGTTAGTTTTGTAATCAGGGATAAGTAAGTCAATAAATAATCTGACATTATCTTGGTGCATTTTTTTCTCCAAACTTCAGGACTTTGATGCAACTTAGCCAAATGTAACCACATTCACTGAAACCTTGGGTTAGGCGCACAGCCCAAATTCTTTCAGGATCCAACAGATTTTCACTAGAGAACATTTTAAAGTGACATAGCAAATGCAAGGGAAGGGGCACAAAATGGTCCCTGTGGAACTGAAGAGCTCAAACTGGGGAGGCCAGAGGGAGAAAGAGGCTAAGAATGCAGGGTGGGGCGGGGAGTGCATGCGGGGGAGGCCCCAGCCTCCCCAAGCCTGGCCTGTGGCAAAGGACCAAATGAAATAATGTCACTGCAGAATACAGCTGAGATATTTTTTTTTGGGGGGGATATTCTGACCCTAACTTGAATTAATGCCTTATAAGTAAAATGTAGTGGGAATCTACTGTGTTCTTTTGCTTAATATTTGTTGCAGGACTAGTACTTTTAAACAGACATGAAAGCATAAAATTTTTTTTGAATTTTATTGGAAGTACAGTATGTGGCTTCTGCATTTATATAACAAAGGTTATATAGTTGGTTATGTACTTCCAGCTATAAGAGAAGATCCATCATTCCTAAACTGGTAGAAAACTTCCAAGATTTTGGCAAAGGCAAGAGAAACCTGGAGAGGATCAGGGCGTTTTCTGTAAGCTGGTCTTTGTTGTATGAGCACGCCTATGGCGGGGCGCTCTGAGCAAGAGTGGCTCTCGAATGTTGGACTCAAGCTCTTTTATGAAATATTAAAATGGTGTTAATAGGTGTCTGTTCATAAAGTAAAACTCACTATTTATTTCTCACCTTACAGATCTGTTGCCGATTGGTAGGAAGTAAATAATTACGTGTTTTATTTCTCGTTAGCCTTAGACAAAGTGGCCACAAGACAGAGTATCCATTCCTGCCAGGGCTCTGTCATCACACTGAGGCGCTCATGTGCTGCTCCGGAAAGCAAAAACCAAGCACTGTCCACTATTAATGTGCTCTTCCTTGGCCCCAGTTTTGCCACAACTGATGGCATGGAAAAGGAAGATGATCAAGAATATGAAGGAAATTATTTCAGTTAGAATGGTAACCTCAGGCTGGGGAGGTAGAGCAGCTGTCTAAGCACCTGCCTGGCAAGCCTAGGGACCCAGGCTCTACCCCTGGTGCAGCATGTTGTGCCAGCATACCAGCCACTGAGACTGGAAGTGATGGCACATAACTGGGAAGCTGAGACAGGAGGATCACTAGAAATCCGAACTGCGTAATGAGAGCCTATACCAAATAATTAAATAAATGGTAATTTCTTTAGGTGTAATATGTGCTTTACTTTTAAAGGAATATACATATTTATAAGAACAAAAATTGATATTTGAGAGGTATCTTTAAAACAATAGTGTGGAATTCAGAGATAAAGCAGATGGGACAAATTTTAAACATTTTTCTGTTGTATAAAATAATATATCCAAAAATGTAGCTTGTGAATTTTAAACAACTTGGACATTTCCTGAAGGTATTTTATTTTATTTTATTTTATTGAACTACAAATGTCAATCAGACAGTTTCAAGACACCTTCACAATACAGATTTGACAAATTAATACATTGCAAACTGTTTTCATAATGTTTTGGTATTGTACAAGGTGCATACATGATATTATATTTACAGATATTATTTTAGCAGATATCTCTTATCAGTGAATTAAGACTGTAGCTGCTTACTTATTTTTTATACCTGAATTATATCAAAAATTCAATAATTATTTTCCTAGTGGATGACCATAGTATATGTTCAAGAAGGTAATTAATCCCATTGAATAATGATCTAAATTCATTTACTCACATTCAGTAAACTTGTTCTAAAAGTAGTCCTAAACAATGTTTGAATCATGTTTCTTTTAGATAAATTGAAGATATTTTCAACATTAGAAAAATGAAAATGTGAATCGTTTGTGAACTGGCCAACAATGTACATTAGTCTGTGTATCTTGGCTAATCCATTTTTACTGTCATCTGCGGCCAAAAGCCTGCTCCATAATGATACTCTGAACAATTTGAGTTGTGCTACAGCTAAGAACAAATCTCCAAGAGGGTAGGTGAGAACTCATCCTACATGTTCTATGGACCCTCTCTCCCCTCTCTGATTTTACCTGCTAGTCTATGAAACTAAAATTCTCATTTTTATCTGGTAGTCTTCATTTAAAAAGTCTGTAGTTTATTTCTACTCCCTCCCCATGATATTATAATGGTCATATTTTCTTGTCAAGCTGCTTTGATAAAACACTAATTAAGCCCTATACCTCCTGAAAAATGTATTGTTATCACAAGTTGAGATAAAAGCGCATTTTAATTGCATCCTTGACACCTGTAACATGATGCCAGTAATAGCAGAGCAGTAATCAGTCTTTCAGGTTGCTATTACCATGACATGAAAAAACAGCAAACTCAATTTGTGCTACATAGCACAGAAGGAGCGAACCCCTCTGTGCTATGAGAAACGAGGGCTAATGCCCCATCAGCAAAACTATGACACACTCACTAAACGTGTTTAATCATCCTGGAGACCCAAGGAATTGTGGATTTTCTAGGATATTAATGGGATTATTGTGATCCAATCTTTGAATTTCTTTAAATATCCATCTAAAGTTAATATGCTATACTACCTTTGAGTATCATGAGTGAAAACTAAAACCTAGGTTAATTGTCTATATGTGAATTTGAATTGTACATATTTAACAATTTTTTTGTGGAAAGTTGAGAGAATTCTCGTGTGGTTATGCATTTATTTTTTTATAATATGCATGTTTCTTTGGTAAAACTGTGCACCTACTATGAGACTGGATGATCACCTACAGATCTGTCTTTGATGAGGAAATGTTTGCAGATAGTTCATGCACAGACATGCCTGATAATTGCTAGAATGTGGAGAGAGTCAGGAGAAGTAGGTGGGAGGAGCTCTAGGAGATCATGCACGGTTGATGAAATTTGGCCAGGGAGGACAGGTCGAGAGCCTGTAGAGCTCCCAGAGCTTTCAAACTGAGCGCTACCTAGACCCGGGCCCTGTGGGGCATGCTCACCTCTGGGCTGAGTCTTGAAGACTCCTGTGTTCTCACTGTCACATAATTCAACTCCTCTTAGTTTGGGATTCTTCCAGAATTGCTATTTCAACTTCCATTTGCTTATGCTCCCTTTAGCTTTCACTCCCAAGCTCCATAATCTGGCTTTCTCTGTCTTTTGTTGGTAAGAGGCTGTACAGGTTACCTCACAGGCTAGCTGGTCTCCCACCTGTTGTGAGAAGCCTGTAGACTTATGTTCTTGGGTGCAGTGCATAATTTGAGGCAGGTATTTTCAGTCAGGAGTAGGAAAGCACAGATTTTGCCACCTAAACCTGTGAATCATTCCTATGAAGAAGGGTACCATTCTACAGGTGCTACAGGACTTCTCTGGAAAATGGTTCAAAGATGGCACTGCTCTGTCTATACCCTTCTCTTTCTCCCATTCTCTGGTTTTAATGGCTTGGTTGCTGCATATAATGTTCAAATCTAAGCCCTTTGTTTATAAGCTTGGCCACCCTTCTGCCCTTCTAGGAGCATGCCCTCATTGAATTCTGTTCCTCTCTTTTGCTCCTGGGAGAGTTCAAGGCAGAGACAGCACATGATGCAGACTGAGTTTAATGTGTAAGAATCTTCCCAGCTGCTAAGAGAGGTCATGTGGCACCTATGCAAATTGTGTATAATAGAGGCATAAAGCTTCCCATGTGTCTTATTTAGAGAAAATTACTAATGAGAAAAAGCAACTGATTTTTGAGTGTTGATATTGCCAAGCTAAAATAACGAAGTGATGATGTTATCAGATATATTCATGTAGAAAATGAAGAATATTTCAATGCATTTATAGCATGATATTAGCAGTGTATCCTGAAATGGAAGTGATTTATGATGGTTTGACCTCAGCTGGCTAATATTTAAGTATCTTTGCCCTGAGATCTGAGTCACCAATCCCTAATGGTGCCTGTGCCTATGATCTGTCACTGACAGTAATGAACTGCATACGCAGTACTATGCCCATTGATAATAATGTTTGTACTATGAGAGTTTGGTAAGTGAGATCAATGCATTAACTTCTATCCATTTTATTTTATGTTATATCAAAGTCAGTATGCCGTTGACTGCAGTCCAAACATCAATGCTCATTAAATAAATATTCCATTCATTGTACCATAGCATACACCAGTATAATAAATTTACTTTTGCAAAAAAATGTAGCATCATATGGTTGGAAAGTACTTGAAAATTAATGCAGTGATAATACCTATCTCAAAGTTGTCTCTTGGGCTGGGGAGATAACTTAGTAGAATAAGTACCTGCCTGGCAAGTGCAAGATCCTGAGTTCAATCCTTAGTACTGCAAAAAAAAAAAAGGAAAAAAATTGAAGTTTTCTCTTAAGGTCTACTGAGCCTTTTACAAGAAATTGATCACTGAACTAGAGAATACATTGAGGCAAAGCCTCCGTAAACAACAAAGTAAAATGTATAAATAATTTTGTCATTGACCCTTGGCATCTTTACATTTTCTTTATTCTCGAGCTTCTCTCATTGTACAGTCAACAGCGATGAATGGCTTATAGTTGTCTTTCTACCAACTTGAGCAATATCAGGTTGAACTGCATAATTCTACTCCTTTTATTATGTATTTTATTTTTATTTTTACAGCTTACAAAATACCAGGTATGGGGAGATAGCTCAGCAGTCTAAGAGCCTCCATGGCAAGCACCAGGATCCAGATTCAATCCCTGGTAGCACATGCCTTGCTGGTCCCAGCAGCCAGGAGGGCCACCAAAACCTAGGCATAGTGGTGCACTCCAATAATCCCTGTGCTGGGAGGCTGAGACAGGAAGATCACTAGGAGTTCAAGCTGTGCAATGAGAGCCTATACCAAATAAACAAATAAGTAAATAAATAAAAGATTACAAAAAGGAAAGAGAAAAAATAACACAGAATAGTGATAGAATAATCAGCATTAGAAATGATACAATATTTCACTAATCATCAAAATAATAGAAATTCAGCAATGGTTGCTGTAATACATGATGCTATCTTCAAATTAATTGTTCAGATTATGAGATATAAATAAGATTTGTTCAAAGAAAATAAGAAAACAACACAATAACAAAGAAGTCACAAGATTCAAATGAAGAAACATATTTTAAGCATTAACTGCTCCTTTAAAAGACTCACAGAAGTCAATCAAGTATCCAACTTTTCTGCATATATACTTAAATTTATCTTTTCTCCTTTTTCCAATTGTCCTTTTTCTCATTCCAGTTTTTCCTTCCAGTGATCAGGTTCTTGCCCTTTCACTATATCTGCTGTACCTTTTAAGCTTTCATTGCTCTTTCACGTTCTCACACTAGCAAGATAATATGATGTTTGCACCTGTGGATATGATTTATGTCATTTACCAATATAGTCTCTAGCTCCATCCATTTATCTACACACGACTTGAATTATCCTTTTTTATAATTGAATAATACTCCATTGTATAAAAAATACCATATATTTTTATCCATTTCTTAGTTGGTTGGCCTTTGGGTTCTTTCCAAGATTTAGCTATGACAAATTGTGTAATAAACACAAGTACACATATATTGCTATGGCATGATGTTTTTAGTTTTTTTAGAAAAAATACCTAGGAGAGGGATATATGTTTTTCTAATTTAATTTTATTTTATGAGAGACATGTACCAGTGAGACAGTTTCAAAGGTGATTCATGGGCAATGATCCTGAGAAACATCAGCAGGTTTCTGAAAGTAGCAGTTAATTGGTGGGATAGCTGTTTTGAATAGGACAGCCGATCTTAATTTCTTGAGGAATCTTCATACTCATCTCTATTATGGATATAACAGCCTGCTCTCCCACCAACAGAGGACAAGTATCCCTTTTCACCACAGCCTCTCCAGCATTTGTTATTGGCTGATTTCTATGCTTTCTGGTCCAGGGTGATATCTCACTATTGCTTTTAATTTACATCTCTTGAACGACCAATGATGGTGAACAGATTTTTATATTTATTTGCTATTTGTATCTCATTTCTGAAATATGTATTCATCTCAGATGCACATATTTGGATTGGGTCTTTGAATTTTAGAGTGTGATTTTTTTCTAAATTCCTTATATTTTCTAGACAGGAGTCCTTTGTCTGAAGAACAGTCTGCTATATTTGTTTCCCAATTCATTTTACTGTGTTGGTAATTACTTTTGATGTGCAGAAACTTTTCAAAAGCATAGGATCCAAATTTTTGATTTTTTAAAATATTTGTTTTGCAGTTTGATTTTTGTTCATAAACATTTTACCTACCTTTATGTCTTTAAGGTTTCTACTTACGTTCTCTTCCAGAACATTTACTGTTTCAGTTTTAATCTTTAAATCCTTATCCATTTTGACTTTAGCATTGTGCATGGTTATACGCATGGAGCTATTTTAAGCCTGTGGCATGTGGACAGCCAGTATCACCAGCACCATTTATTAAAGAAGCTGTCTTTCTTCCAGTGAACATATTTAGCCCCTTTGTCAAAGATACAGTGGCTGACTGTTTGTAGTTGTGTCTACATCTTCTAATCTGTTCCATTGATCCTCTGGCCAGTATTATGTGGATTTTATCACAGTAGCTTTGTACTATAATTTCAGGTCAGGAATTATGCTGCCTCCTATGTAATTTCAAGTCAGGGATTATGATGCCTCTTGTATTTCCTATGTTATGCAAGATTGTTTTTACTCTTCTACGTCTCTTCTTGTTCCAGATGAATTTTAGGAATTTTTTTGAGAAATGTCAAATATATTAATGGTATTTTAATTGGAATTGAATTGAGTCTGTATAACAATTTTGGGAGCATGGCCATTTTCACAATGCTGGTTCTTCCTATTGAGGAGCAAGGAATATCTTTCCATTTTCTGACATCTTCTTCAAGCTCTTTTTTCAGAGTGCTATAATTTTGCTGTATAAATCTTTTACTTCTTTTGTGAGACTAATTTCTAATTATTTCATGCTTTGGGGTGTTATTTTGAAAGGTGTAGTTTCCTTAATGTGTCTCAGTGCATTTGTTGTTTGTGTACAGCAACGCTATGGATTTTTGAGGTGACATTGTACCCAGCTGTGGTACTGAAGTGGATGCTTGGAGATCTACAAGTCTCTTAGTGGACTTCTTGTGCCTTTTATGTACAGTACCTTGTCATATGCAAACAGAGATAATTTCACTTCTTCTTTTCCACATATTAGCCCTTTCATTACTTTCTCTTGTCTAATTGCTGTGGCTAATGTTTCCTGAACTACATGGAACAAGAGTGAAACAGTGGAGACCCTTGTCTTGTTCTTGATTTTAAAGTGAAGCTTTTAAGTTTCTGTCCATTATGTATGTTGGCTCTTGATTTGTTGTAGATAGCACTTATCACTTTGAAGTAAAGACCGTCCATCCTACTGTACTGCTTCTATGTTGCATGAGGGCTCACTTTGTCAGAAGCTTTTTGTGCATCTATTGAGATGATCATGTGATTTTAGGCTTTGACTCTGCATTGTTGTGCATTATATTTATGCTTTTGTCTATATTAAACTATCCCTATATTCCTGTGATAGATCCTACTTGGTGGACAATGATAATCATATTGATGATATGCTGCATTTTATGGTATTTTAATGAGGATTTTTGCATATATGTTCATTAGGGAGAGGGTCCTGCATATCTGTTTCAATCTGTTTCATGCATTCTAATTCTTTCTTGTATGGTTCATATAATGTTTCCATCATTTTCCTATTCCCTACAATTTTTAATCTGTATCTTCCTTAGATATATCTAATAATTCTTTCATGGTTTGTTGTAATTTCCTTTTTTACCTGAGAGATCATTTCTGAACTGATTTTTGCCAATAGCCCGATGAAGTTGTTTCTTTACTTCAGTCGTTATCATCTCAGAAATTTCAGGTAGGGGACTTCCAAGTTCTTCTGTGACATTGTCTCCTCCACTTGTTCTAGGTGGGCTGGAGGGCTCAGATTGCCTTTTGTTCCTCTGTTTTGCCATATTTTTTCAGTCATGGTAGATGGTGCAGGTCAGCAAGCCTCTCAGAAGAGGAGGAGGGCAGGGTGGGCTCAGCAAAGCTCCTACTTTGTGGGGTTCAAAGTGGCTTATACCTCAGTAAGGAGAGGGAAGGAAGCCACACTGCAAGGATCCAACGATGACGAGTGCAAGCCGAAGATGTACGAGGCTCTCTCGATGCTGGACTGGCACAGGGCAGCGCTCCCCGAGGCTCCTGCAGGCTACTGTGGTAGTCAGGACTCCCTGGTGATCTTCAGGTCAATGATGGGTGGCCAGGCTCAGTAGAGCTCCAGGAGGAATGCCGGGGAGTGGCACTCGGGCTTGTACTAGTTTAATAGGAAAAGTATCACCAAACCCTAGGGATTAATAAGTACATTTTGCAACTTTTTTTTTTTTTTTTTTTTTTTTTTTTCGGAACTGGGGATTGAACTTAGGCCCTCGCACTTGCCAAGGAATTACTTGTTCCATTGAGCCATCTTCCCAGCCCTAATAAGTACATTTTAACATTAATTTATTCCATACTTTTTAAACTTTGTTTTGTTGTTGTTATTGTTTGTTTATTTGTTTTTGTGAAACCAGGGATTGAACTCAGGCCCTGCTTCTTGCCAGGAAAGAGTTTATTTCACTGAGCCATCTCCCTGGCCCCCTTTAACTTTGTTTTATAAGTGAACACTGGTACTTAAAGACTTTTGGCTAATATTTTGAAAGAAATTTTAGATCCAGCACAACTCATGATATGTTTATATTTAGATAGATACCTGTAATCTATAGATTATAATGACAAAAAGAGCCCTAAAGATTGGTGAGATATTGCTCCTCACTATTTATGAGAATATTCAGATTCTTAGGTGAATTTACCTTCTGTTAAGTTTTTTGAAATCATTTCTTGGCTTTTTTCCTTGAGAACTCAAGAATTATTATGGAATCCAGATGAAGTACCATGTATGCATGCAGTTAATGGCTGCAGTCTTCTAAAGTTAAAGTTTCTGGACAGTTTAGTTTATGTAGCCAAGAATTCTATTATAACTGGAAGAAAAAAAATGAAAGAACTGCTGTCATTTGGTTAAATGTGATATTTTAAATATTCAGGGGATTTTTGTAAATTTATGTTACAGAGCTTTATGTGAAACAGAATTTACATACAGTTTTGGTGATTAGATGTCCATATTTTAAAGTTGCATACTCTTTTATTTTTCTTCAAGTAAGATAAGGAAGCCTTCAGAAGTAAAAATGGAAAACAAAAGAACAAAAAGAAAGAGAGGAAGATACTCAATGTGAATTTATATTTTTTTGTAATTCCCAGTGGCCATAATTTCCAAATGTGTGGCTCCTCAGACTATATTTCAGGTTTTCTAAATTTTTATTTTAACGTACAAATGAAGGAAACAGAGCTCATATAGTCATTTTCTAGCTCCAGTTTTGCAAATATTTTTTGTTTTACACAAAAGATGTAATAGAACAAGATGAGAAATATTATAGGTGAATCAGAACGGTTGAGTTTCCAATGTGAATATCTTCACCCATCAGGTTTTTATAGAAGAGAACTGGGATCCGGACAACTCTGCTGGGCTTCTTAGGCAGTGCTTGGTGAGGCACCGCTCCCTGCTGTGAAGCCGCCTGACCTCAGGATGAGGCCTTCACTGCAAAGGACCTGAAAATAAATTTGCAGCTTTGAATTAAAAAAATAATATTGACTTTTCAACTTACTGGAAGAACAGAGAAGAAAAGAAAGTATTAAGCTCCACACAGATATGTCTGTGCCGAGGAGTACAACACCTACCAAAATTCTGGCCTTAATAAGCTAGAAACAGGTTTTTTGATCAAGGCCATTTCTAAGACTGTCATGAGCTATCAACTACTCATACAAAATCCATCCACAGCCATCCACTTGTCTTTTTATATTTGACTATTCATAGTCAAGGCAATAGTCAGTAAGGCTATTAGGCATCTTAAATGTCCTAAGAGCAGTCCAAATACCTAAGGGTATAAAAGATGCATGAATGAAGCCCAGATGACATTCTGTTCTCGGACCTGTCATCATTCCCTTCAATACTGTATATTTTTGAACCTGCTTCTGTGTACACTAATGATACACTGTCAGCACTCATAATTGTAAGTTAGCAGATGTTCTCCTTTTCAGACTTATTTGAAAAATGTGCACTCATAAAGACGTGCTAAGGATATGTGAAAAATCAAGTATACAAATGTTAGAGCCTGCCTCAGTCTTTACACTGGTTTTGCACATTTAATCTAGAGGAAGGTCACACACCTCACACTCTCAAGTAAGCACAGCATGTTTTCTTAAATGTTGTGCTCATGACATTCAGATAAAATATTGTGAAATACAGACTTTTTTTTATTTTTGACAAAAGTAAAAAAATAAAAAAAACAAGATAAACAGAGGGTAGGGTTCACTTGATTTTTGTTTTGTTTTCATTAAACTATTTTATTAGAAGATATAGATAGATATAGATATAGATAGATAGATAGATAGATAGATAGATAGATAGATAGATAGATAGATAGATAGATAGATAGATAGATATAGGCCCTTAAAATTTTTTTGTAGGATATTTTAGGGCCAGTGAGATAGCTCAGCAGTCTAAAGCCCCGGATAAGGCCAACTTCAGGGGCCAGAGAGATTGCTCAGCGGAATAAGCACTTCTCTGACAACTGCAAGGGCCGAAGTTCAAACCCTGGTTCCACCAAGAAAAAAATAGGCAGGCTTGAGCAAGGGCAGGGACCACAGTTTGATATCTGGCACCACATGCCACACCACATGTCCCACCCCCAGGGCAGACTGAGAGGCCAGGAAAAAAATTTAAAAATACATTATATATATATATATATATATATATATATATATATATATATATATATATAATGGTGCTCAGAGGCAACGAAAACCAGGACTTTAAATCTTTAAATGTTGGTTTTGTCCTTTGTTAAAAACTGACTTCCTTTCCAAGATATTTTTTTTCCATATAATAACATACTTTATTTTAGTAATTTGATTGAGAAACAAATAGCAGTGAGACATTTTCAAAACAAATTAATAGGACAGTTTCAATAATTAATACATTGCATATTGTTGACTTCTTAGTGGTTATTCATAGTATAAGATGCAGATATAATATCTGGTCCACAAACACTATTAGTACAAATCTTTCTATTCACTGAATTAAGAGAAAGTAGCTGTATATCTATTGTAACTCTTTTGTTTTGTTTTGTTTTTTTATTTAACTCCTTTCCAAGATATTAATTAGACTCAAATGCAGATCCCTTAGCCTACTGCATATACCTATGAACATATTCAGATTTTCCTCAGAAAGACATCACATAGAACAGGCATAGCAAGGGAAGTGAGGGTGGTACCTGAACTTCCCTGGTCACACTGCAGTACCTTTATTCTGTACACTGCACAGAGATGCATCATTTGCTCAGCCTACAAACAGGGACTGAAGTCAGTGCACCTTAGATCCACTCAAGGAGACATTAACAACTGTAGGTGCCCGTACTCTACTGTAGCACAGTTCACCAGGGTCCCTGTTGTGGGTGCTGCGCTCTCGACCTCCCATGTGCTCCCCATCTGGTTCTGCTGTGCAGCCAAGGCTGTAAACCACTGCTAAATGGAAATTTTAAACCTCATGTTGGAAAACAAGTGTAAGCACTAGAGCCATCACCGAGACTCTGGGTTGAGCAAAGAAAAACGATCTGGAAGAACTCACTGACCTTAGACATTATAAATAAGTTGGAGTTGGGTCTTTCTAATAACTAATTAACAGCAAAAAAAAATTAAGGAGAATGTTCTGCCTCTTCCCATTATACAAATATTTAATATATTTTAGCATTGGGTCTAGTCCATTTAAATTGATTAGTGAAGACTTTCCTTTTAGAACATTCATGTTCGATTGATTTCTTTTAAAGGGCTATGTTAATGCATGGAATTCAGTGATTAGCCCACTGAAGTGTGTACAATAAACTTCTTTTGCCCTTCCTCCCACTGTACCAAATTCTTCCCGCCTCTGCCAACACGCATTGAGTTTAAAGAGCAAAACAAGAGCATGCCCCAAAACTTACAGGAGGTGTGACTGAAATATACAGTAAAGGTTTAAATTCTAAAACATTACAGGAGGTGATACATTGATACATTGCCATCTCACTCCAAAGGCCCCACCCACACACTTGGAATACACCCTTTCCACTGTTCTTTCCACTGTTCTAGCCACTTTCTGCAACAGGTCTGTATGTCCTCCTTTGTGAGTCTTTCTAGAAGGTGTAATAAATCGTACTTCAAATGTAGCTGCCAAGTACCAACCAACAGAGAGGCAATCCTGTAAAAACATGAAGGTATTTTTCATCCACCTCTCTGGTAGACCCTTTAGATTTCTGACTCCTCCTTAAAACTGTGATGACTGTGAAATATAAATGTTTTGAGCCACATCAGAATTCGCAGCAGCCACAACAGTGCAACTCAAGACTGAAAAATGATTCCCATTTTTGGGACTTTGGAAAGTTCCACTCAGGATGGAATAAGTAAGTTCGAGCCATGGGAAAAGACTGTGAGGGAGAGTCCTGGCAGTGTGTCTTGCTCAGTGATTTATTGTTTTAAGCACATCTCATTTGTTAAATCACATCTCTTACTTGTTTTCAAGTGATGCTTATTAGCACTTTTGAGGGGTTTTATTTTCATCTAATGATAATAGGGGCATTGTTTTATGTGTCCAATTTTGTCCCCTCTCTCCTAGAAAGAGGTGTTCCAGGAAGCTAGAACCTTTGTTACTTCTCTATTTTTATGGGTGATTCTGTCTTCAAATTTCCACAAATTATTTGTCAACTCAACCCCCAACCTGCCTTTAAGAATCAAAGTCTTCTTTCATTTTCACATTGCATTCCTGTTCTGTCTTGGCAATAAATAAACACTCACTCATGTGGATTTTTTTTTCTTCTAAAGGCATTTGCTAAGATGTTGAATATCATATTTTGGGTTTGTGCTAGAAAAATCTGATTTTTTTAAAAAATAAGAAATACATCTGTCCAAGGTCGTGGTTTTAGTTGGAACAGTAAGATGCTTAAATTTCAGTTAGCAATATCCGATTTTTAAAACTAGAACATTTATGTTTCTTTATAGTCAACTTACAATATTCAAGCACTCAGAGGGAAGAATTGGAATTCTGATGAAGAATAACACAATAACACTTAGAAACTGTGTCCCTGTACCTGCCACATTTATACGTACAGCAATGTTTCTCAAAGAGAGATCCAGACACTTTGTGTAGGCCAGAGGTGGAATGTGGTGAATGAGGGCAGAGGTTTGCTAACCTCAATTTCTCTCAGAGGGGTTTCTCTGGTTCCACTAAAAGTGCCTTTTAGTTACCTGCATTCTATATGAATTTGTCTATTCCTATCTACATTGTAGTAGGCTGTGTTCTTCTTCTGAAACAAAGCTTGCAAGTAACTACAAATCACATGTGCAAATACTTTCCTCTAAATAAGGATACACGTGTATCCCGATGAAAGAGTAAATCCTACCACAAGTTGAGCTGGACTATAAAAAGCAGATGCACACAGCTCTGTCAGTTACTGGCAGTGCCTCGTGGCAATTCACATGCAAGCTTTCATCTTCGTTATAGCAGTAGAGTGATTGTGCCAAGGACTATGGGAACTTTTAAATCAATGTTTTCAATTATATCATATATATTATATATATATGATTATATATATATATATAATTGTTCCTAATGAGAAATTCCTCAAGGACGTTAAAACGTACTATCAACTATTTAAATCCAAAACACCAAGCTAAAATCTTATCAGACATGAAAAACCCAAACTCCTCTCAAGACTAGCAGAGAAAGCACCAAAAAATGCAACATCATCAAAGAAATTTTAGTTACTTATCATTTTATTTCAGAGGAATTCACAAAGCTATGCCAACCCACAGTGCATTTGGAGAGTTCATGGGCAGACAACTCTCCAGTCATGCCGCACCACACTTGTCTTCAGATGGCACAGTAGCAATCTGTATTTTCTCTATTCATCTTGTTTTTGCATGTAGTTGTCCCAAGTCACTGAAAGTGTATCTTAATATACTTGACTGCAGTCTAGCTGACCACATTTGGAACAAGTCAGGCATCACAATGAACACTAATAGGAATTGATTAAACACATGCAATTTATAAGATGTCTATGAACTTGGACAAAGAGGAAATATGATTTTTTCTTTAATTCATTGGTTATACTGTCATCTATTCTAATATTTAGTCTTTCTAACTAGGAAATCATGCATACCAGGCCAGACGTTGAATTCACATAATGTTTCAGCTCATTTATTGTTCTGCATTGTTCAAAGGAAGTAAAGGTCAGTTGCTATGATTTTTTAGATGTATTTGCAGAACTGCTGTCTTTTCTCTTGGGCCAGATGCATGATGTTCTTTCCTTTTCCTTCTCTGTGTTTTTCTGATGTCCTGATCTAGCAGTGATTAGTTTCTGGGCTCTAAGTAATTACATTTAGAGCAAAGGCAGCCAATCTATACCTCCATTAGTTGGAGCCCACCTCAGCTCTACACTCGGCATGTGCTAGGTTCAGTAACTACATTTCACTCTCCCAAACAAAACTCCCAAATGAACACATTAATTTTCAACTGAGTCTGGGATATTTCCCTGAAAGTGATGTTGATATGAATCTTAAGACACTGTCATAGGCAGACATTTGATGAGTGTCTGTGACTTAGAAGTCTCCTTCCTCTGTGGCTGAATGTTTAACAACATTTTTCTTTTTTAGCCAAATATATGAACACAAGTGCTTCTGTCTGCCATGTATACCCTTGGCCACAGTTAGAAGACTGAATTATAACTAAGTCATTCCTGAACTTGGTTTCAGCAGGGTATTCCTGCAGGATCCAACTAGAATAAAAATTGATGTCCTTCTTGAAACAGAGTGGGACAGATGGTGTAGCTTTATATCTGTCTCCAAATACCAAATGCCAAAGTGCTCCTTTGATAAGGTAAGGCAGTGTAAAGGTTTAAATACAGCCTTGTGGTGGAATGGCAGTGAGTGATGGATCCCAGTTACAAATGTACCAAAATGCCCTCTGTTTAACATGCTTTACAATTATGGTTGTGGAAATTCTATATCAAGGAAATTATGCACAGGGGATAGGATGCAAAAGCTCCCCCCACCCCAATCCAGGTGTATACTAGCGAACAACTGCATTTTAAGAAGTGGAGCTAAGAAGGTAGAATGGCACCCTGGTGGCTAGTAAGCCAGTTTTTCTCTCAACGACTCCCAGAAGTGAAACCCAAAAATGTTATATTAAATGCACTAGACTTGCTTTTGTGTATTGACAACAAAGAAAGGTGAACTTGCTTGGTAAAGAGGGTTAGCTACCTAAGCATGTCAAAGATTCCGTCAAAGCTTAGAGTATGAAAATCGTATTGATGTCTCAGAGTGAACAGACCACTTTACGCACAATACACAAACAAGTGTAGATGACTATAGTTAAATAAAATACATATTACTTAAACAGCAAAAGTGCTGTTAGTGTTTATATATGTGCTTCCATAATTTACATGAAGAAAATGAGAAGCACAAAGTAGAATTTTAAAGAATATGAAATTTTGTTAGATATCTTTTCAAAATGGTTACATAGTAGTAAGGAAATTTGGGAGTATGTAAAACAGTACTCCTCTATATAAATTTTAGAGTTCTTACAAAATTGGTCGTGACTCATCCACATGGATGACACAGACAAAGGAACTACAGAATAATGTACAGGACTACAAGATAAACCCTGAGAAGACTTCAATGACCACATAGGAAATATAAAGTTCATGTGTTGGTATATAAGTTTTGATCTACCTAGGTCTTAACCATCCAGCAGAAAAGTATAAAAGTATAAAAATGAAGTATACAT
>PVKA01035698.1:0-20000 GCA_004027165.1 Ctenomys sociabilis
GTGTGTGTGTGTGTGTGTGTGTGTGTGTATGTGTGTGTGTGTGTGTTTATTTATGGAAACCTAATTTCTGCTTCCAGGAGCCTCAGATCCAGGGCTAGATATCCTTTTGTATAATCTAAATTTCTCCAAAATCCACTGGTCCATTAACGTCCATGAGTCCATGAGTAAAACAAAGGACTTGCATTTTGCTGCCTGTATCTCCCCTTAGCTCCCCTGTGAAAAACATCGTTATGGTTTCCTGAGAAACCCCAGGAGTCTCCAGCCCTTGTGGACGAGGATGCTGCTGTTTCACTGAGTGCCCCGTTATCCTCTAGGGGGCGCTGCTGCACCATAGGCAGGACGGGGCCCTGCTGAGGCAGCTCCAAGGGCGCTGGAAGCCTCTGCCACTGCTGCTACCCCGCTGGGTGTCACAGTCCCTCTTCCTGCAACCCTGGGTGGTCTTTTAAGATCTCTTACTGGTAAGTTGGGGTTAGAAGTGCCCATCAGGCCCCACCATTATCCCACTGTGTGTCACTGGCTTCTGTGACTGCAGTTGTCCTTCAAGGGACACAATTCAGAAAACCAAGGCTGAAGATGGTCTGTGGTGAAGGTGGAGAAAAAAGGAGAAAGCCTCTCTTCCCTGTGCACGCAGTTATGGAGACATTCCATGCTTGTAGAGAATCTGATGAGATAGACCTTCCAGTCATACCCCAGGCATCTTTTAAAAATGTATTTCGTACGGGTTTATAGGGTCTCACTACGTATATCGGACTCCTAGTGATTCTCCTGTCTGCAGCCTCCCAAGTGTTGGGATTACAAGCTTGCGCGCATCTCAGCGTGCTGGGGGCGGAGCCGGCACAGCAGACCTGGGGATCAAACCCTGGTTCCTGCATCTTCCTAAGCAGGAGCTTTAATCTGCTGAGCTATCTGGCTGGTCCCAGGCATTTTATTGCTCAGCAAATATTCATCTTTTCTCCCTGAACCACTAGGAGAGGAGGGTGCTTTCCGAGCACTTATATTTGGTATGCCCTTATGACTTGCTTTGGCTAATGGGATGTCAGCAGGCCTAAGGAAAGCAGGAGCTGAGTGTGTTCTTGTGCGGTTGGATTGGCCTCCTTGGGTTTTCTCCATTGCCAGGAGAACATGTTTGCTGGGTATATCAGTCCTAGATGAAGGAGGCATGTGGGGGATGGAATCAGGTACGTCAGCGCTGTGGCATGAGGAAGAGCTTCTCCAAGAACCTACAGATGCCAGAGTGAGGAATAAATGATTACTATAGTGTGACAGCTGGCGAAGACAAGCTCACTTCCCTCCTGACCCAGATGTGCATCTCTGGAGATAGCTAAGATGAGTCACAGTTCCCCCACTATATGATATGGAGAAATTTTCTTTCATTGATTAAAACTGTCTGACTGGGTCAGGTTATTTGAGTTTGAGTCCTTCTTTATTTAGGAGGAATTCTTTCAAAATACTCTCAGGTGTCATGCAAATGAACTTGAGGAGGGCCATCTCTCTGGCCCTTGACTATGGATTAAAATTATGTATTCCTCATCTTGTAAACTTTAATTTCTTAATTTTGAAAAATGCTCCAGAGCCACAGTTGGCTAATTCACTCCGAGAAGGGCCAGGTGATAACTGGTTACAACCATTTGACTCTGTCATTGTAGTTCAAAAGCCGACATATTTGATACCTCAGTGAACCAACATGGCTGTGTTCCAATAAAACTTTATTTATAAATGAAGCTTGCCAACCCTTAGTCTACAGCAAAATCACTCTAGCTCTTCCTGCCATCAACAGAGGGCGTCAGTGGTTGTGCTTGGTTGTCATACGAGTCCTAAGAGCCTGCTTGTTGTGCTTAGTCTGAATGTTTTACAGAATCGTTGTTATCATCATGACCAATAAGTGGAGAAACAGCAAGTAAGTGTGTTGAAAATTCAAGTTAGACAAGACATATGGTTACGATGGAAACCGAAGTGGAATAATAATTTTGAAAATTGAAAGTGGTGAGAAAATGGATGTTGCAAGTGAAAATGAGATAAATTTTTTTGACAGTGGCATGATTGTAAGGACTAAGAGTCATTCAGGCAACAGGTAGAAAATGCTGTTTCTGTGCCACTGTCATCATCAGCAAAATAGGATGAAACAAAATTGGCAAAAAGCAAAGAAAGCCAAAAAACTTTTGAGTGTATAGCTTAGAGGAATAGTATGAATGGAAGCCACAAGCCTAATGTGAACTCAGAAAAGGACAGAGATTTATAAAGGGCATGGAAAAAGGGTTGTGCTTGTGAGTCATTGATGATTCTGTAGGTCAGAGCCCCTCGAGCCTGTGTGGGTCCAAGCTATGTTGACAGCATCGCTGCTCAGGACTTCTCTTGTAGAAGGTTTCAAGAAGAAGGCTTGTTTGTCTTAAGAGATTTTCAGAGTAGGAGAACTAGGGCTATTTTAGAAAAAAAAAAAAAAAGAACGCACATCAGAGCAAAACAGATTATGTGAAGCACCAACCCACTTGTCTGTTTGGTGGAAATGGATCTGGGGATTACAAGCTTAACTCTTACTAGGTTGTTTGGAATTAAAAACAAGTGGACTTACAAATAGATGCTTGGAATGGAATTTATTATTTGCAGCCACGTGTATATGTGCATGTGCAAATACACACACACACACACACTCACTCACACACTTCTGCACAATTCACACCCCCCCTCCCAAAAAAAAAAAAAAAAAAAAAAGAGAATGGTCAACTGAAGGGTGAAATCTGTTGCTTTGTAGAGCACAATCCTTAGGTTGGGTGGGGCAATGGGGAGGCTGTCTGCCTAGCCTCTCTCCTTACTCAGGAGCAGAAAGGAGGATTATGAAGGTGGTTTGCTGATGAAATGCAATGGCACAGGGAATGAACATGGGTGTTGGAGACAGGCAGACTTGGTTATTGTCAGACTGAGCCTCTAACTAAACTGTGATCCTGTGCGCTACTTTGAGAAGCTTCCAGCTCCATCAAAGGAAAAGGAAGAGCATATATCACTGGGGCCACATGGGAGAACAGACGGCTGGGAGGAGCCTACTAGAGCTGTCTAAAGGGAAAAATTAATATGTCACATCAACCTGTTAGATTCTAGGCTGAGATGGTAAATCAAGGATGAGGGGACAGGGGAAATATGAGTCCAAGGGGATCCGTTTCAATTAAGGAGAGTAAATTAGGGAGTCTATAGATAGCATGATGACTATAATTAATAACAATAGATTATATATTTCAAAATTGCTAAATGAGTAGATTTTAAGTATTGTCACAGAGAAATGGTAAGTATGTGATGTGATGGATATGTTCGTTGAGTGGTCTGATTTGATCATTTTATATATGTATGCATATCAAAACATCAGATGTTATGCCCATTAACACATACAATTAGTGCTTATCAATTTCTAAAAAGTGAACTTCAAAAAGTTAAGTAACAGATACATCTAAAGAACATGGGTAGGAAAAGGGGTGGGAGGAGGGCTTGGGGTTCCTCTGCCCAGAGGAGTAAAAGTGGGCAGAGTGGTGAATCTTCTTTTGTGGGCTGCCATTGGGATGTGTAGTGTGACTTGAAAATGGAGCTGTCCCCTTCTGTTATCTCAGGCTCAACTGGCTGTATTAGTTAAGAGTCTCTTGGTTGTAAGTAATAGAAACCAATTTAAAGTAGCTTAAGGAAAAGTATATTTGATTTATTGAAATATATTTGGGTGTCTCATAGAATACAAAAGAGCAGTTGAACAGTCTAACTGAGGGAGGGACTTTGCATTAGGAGTTCATAGACTTCCCTTCTTATAGGGCCATGCTTCTCTGACTTAGCATAAGAGTTAACAGAGATGGCATTGACTAGGCCCAACCTTTAGCCAGGACTGTGTTTCTAATCCATTCTCAGGTGATGTTGCTGCTCCTGTTTGTCCTAGAACACTGCTCTACCATAGCTCTCAGTTCCTCAGACCTGTCTTCCAGTTCAAAAGAATTAGTTCACCTTAGTCAGTAAGGTCCAGGGGGTGGGGTCACATTTCAAACATGGCTGCCGGAAGTCTACCCCAGTGCATCATGGGACTGTTCAGATGTAAGATGGCCTTGGCAGATGCACCAGATGTCTGTGACCTCATGCTCCTCAACTGGGACATCTGAGAATCTGCATGTGGAGCTCTGGTGTTCCTTCTTTAGTGATTGCTTTGAGCTGTCATTCTGTCCCTTGAGTTTCTTTCTATTAAGATGGGCTCTCAGGTGGGATATTGTCTCCCAGGTTCTTGGCATCCTAGTTCCTTTTTTTTTTTTTTTTTTTTTTTTAGCAGAACCGGGGCTTGAACTCAGGCTCTTGCTCTTTCCAGGGAAGCGCTTATTCCATGAGCCATCTCCCTGGCCCCCCCTAGTCCCTTAAAACAAATGAGTAGGGCATATATATTATAAAGATTTGAAGCTAATACCTATCAGGAAAGTTGGAGGAGATAATAAATTTAACTAACTTGGGAGAAGTTACATACATTCTTGGGCGAGAAGTGTCATTAATGAATTTGGTTTGTTTTTGGCTTGGCAGCCGGATCACTGGCAGGTAGGCTGTACTCTTGTATTCCCTTTGCCAGGAAGGCCTCTTTCCTTGGCACTGGGCCTGTGTTTGCTACCAGGGCAGGGGCACAAAAGCCCTTCTCTCTCACTGGTTCCTTACCTCTTTAGGGATAGCCTGCTGTGATCCTTACTGGGCATCTTCCTCTTCTGCTTACTCACAACCTGTTCATTTCTTGCAGCTAATAAGTTTTCGTCAACAAATTTCCAACCTTGGATTTAACCCTAGTTGTGTTCAGAGCAGAAAGGAAAAGGCAGGGGTTGCCTGCCACTGGGGAGGAATCATGCACAGGGAGATGAAAGGAAAGTGGACCTCTGGTGGTAGTTGGCAGACAGAATTTTCTCCCAAAGAAATTTTCTCCCACACCTCTGGGTGGTTAGGGCACAGAAAACTTTCACAGGAGGAGGCCGTCCTAAGTGGAGAGACAATTAGAGCATAGGGGCAAGGAGTCAGGGCTTGCAAAGGCCTTTAAAGGCTCTTGGTTTTGTACCCAGATTCTGCCTGAACCCTCCGGTGACAAGACGACCACCACTAATAGACTCAGCAAGCTCGCTCTATCTTCAGTAGGTTTAGACACAAAGCTGCTCCGCACCCTGGTCTGCAGTCTCTCTCCCACCAGGCTGGCAAGAACGAGTTCACCATGACCTTTGATGGTCGGGTTACCACTCTAACCTTGAGCTCAAATCATAAGAAGTATGAAAAATAGGGACCAAGCAAGAACCTTCCATTCAGAAAAAGAATTAGACTTTCCTCAAGACTCTTCACATACAAAACAGCATAAGAATTAAGTGCAAATGGCATTCAAACTCATAAGCAGTCTGCAAAGGTTCCTTTGAGGAGAAATAGGACAGACTGAGTGATTTCAGTCCCTTCTTTTCTGAATTCAGCTCTCAGCCAACCTAGCAAAAACAAAAGTAGTTGACCTGACTAAGCCTCCTTAGCAGGCAGTAACGCCCTTATTATTTCCTAATAAGTATGTGCCTTGAAGTTTCATTCTGAAACTGCCTTAGCAAACTTCTTTTCTAAGCACAGAGTTTTCTCTCTCTTGGAGAGTTCTGTGAATATGATTTCCTCCATATCATTTGCTTATCTGACAGTGTTGCCAAGTCTCTAAGGCATCAGGATTAACTCATTCCCCCTTTCAATTACTCTTTTCTTTCCTCAGCCTCTGATGTTGATGGGTTCTGGTGCTGATTTTACTTTCCAAGTCTGGTTTCTAGAGAACTGAGGGGTGTTCTGCTTAAAAAAAATCATTGTGTTCCCACTGTCGGGCCTAAGTGCTGGGAAACAAGAGGTGCTCAGCATACGCTTGGGATTGGGATCTAGTTTCAGTGATGATGGGTTAAAAGACAAGTTGAGACCCATTCTGGAGGCTGGCAGGGGGGGGGAGAGAGAGAGAGAGAGAGAGAGAGAGACAGAGACAGAGACAGAGACAGACAGAGACAGAGACAGAGACAGAGACAGAGAAAGAGGGAGAAGCAGGCACTCTTTGAGGGCTTGCAGGACTGTGGTACCAGAAGCCCTGAACAAGGCACATTTCATCACTGGCAGAGTTGCTTCTCACCTTTAGTGTTTCTGTACCAATCCATGAAGGGCAAGTGATTTGTGATGTCTCTGCTTATTCCCCTCTCCTCGTCCTAGAGACGCCTTCCCAGAGCTTGCTCACCCGAGACAGTTATCCAGCTGCACAGCATGCACAAAGAGGCTGTGAGAGCCTCTGCTCCCAACCAGGAATGCTTTCCAGGGGTTGTCATGGCAATGCTGGAGTCAGGAGTCCCTCACCACACCTCAGTTTTTTTCTGAAAGTGTCAGGTGCCATCTTCGTTGTTGTGGGGCAAGCGTGGAGGAAACACCCCTGTTGCCATAGGTGGGTGGACACAAGCCACTTCTGAGTTCCTGCCTGGGTTCCTTGGATATGGGGAAAACATAAAAGATCAAGTTGTCTGTTCCAAGCCAGTGAGGGTTGGCTTGGGAGTTCACCAGGAGTCCTTTGTTAGCAACTATGATGACATCAGCAACAGTTGCTAACGCCTGTAAAGTGTTTACTATGTAACCAGGCATGGTTCCAAAGAGCATGGAAAGGAGTCTGGATTTACTGCCTTTTCCATGTAAGATGCCCAGCACAACACCTGGCATATACAAATACTCTGTAGATAGAGCAGCTATTGTCATGTTCAGACCCCTTGGGGTCTGATGCCAACTTTACTTCCTCTAATCAGTTTGTATGGCTGCTGAAGCCAATCCCAGGATGGCTGGTGGTCACTGTGTCCCCTTGGGTTGAAGACATAATTGTCAATCTGTAGGCCTGATCTTGATGCTAGATTTCCTGGTCTCTGGTTCCACAGAGCCACCTCTGTTCTGGTCTGTGAGAGCTTGAAGGCATTTGTATGGGGTCAGTGTCTGCAGACCCTCCGGATTGGAACCCTTTTCTAGGGACCAGTTTTGCAAGGACTCCAATTCAAGAAATCCCCAGGTTGTATTTGTGTCCTGCTCCCAGGCTCAGCATAATGGCCTTGACAGTTGAAGTAAGCAATTGGCCAATTTCCTTCAGGGACGTTTGAAATAAAAAGCAGTTTGTCTGAGTGGAGGAAATTGTGAGAGCCCCAAATGGAATTGCTTAAATTTATTGCGGGAGAGTTTTTACATATTGAGCCAAAGACATAGCTTTTCTGCACTTGGGCTTTTGTGAGCACTGCACTGCATCAGAGATGGAGAGAGGCCTGGGCTGGCTCCATAGCTGGCCTCCAGGCATATTCACCCCATTCTAGTCTGTCTGTGAGTGGCCTTGAGTCTGCATATCCTATGGGGGGAATTCTAATGCCAAGACAGAAACACTTCAGGCCCTTCCCTTGGAAAGCAAAGGGCTGTACCTGTGTCTGGAAACAGGATGTGGACTGAGGCCTGGCACCTGCGCCATCAGCTTTGGGTCTCGGCTGCTGTAGAGACCAGAGGCTGTGACAGATGTGATCATTCAAGTGAGGCTTTCTGTCGCTGTGATGAGAGCAGGGCTCCATGGAAGAGCTCCTTGAGCAGTTTTCCTTGGTCAGGGCGCTTGCAATTTTGATTTCAAGTTCTGGATGAGACTGGAGGGATTTTATGCAAGTCACCATTGGAGCAACATGTGTGTTATTTAAGAACAGAAACAGGAGATTGTAGCTGAAAGAGCTTGGCCAGGCTCTTACCGAGTCTGATATGTAGTTTGACTTGGCACTAGTTTATTGTGTAACCATTCGTAAGGCATTTAAAAAAAATCTTGGTTTCCTTATCTGTTAAAATGAGGTGATCTGGTAAAATAATCTGAAGTACTGCCCTGCTTTAACATGTCATTATATACCTCTTTCTGATTAGATTCTAAACCTTTATAAATACAACCTTCTTTCCTTCTCTTTCAAAGTATGACTTGTTTTTTATACACACTGAAGGCCCTTATTGCAAAATTGCATCTGCATTTCCATTGACTGAAAGTAGACATCCAGGTATTGTGGAAACAGTGTGGATTTAGGAGTCAGCAGACATGGATTTAATTCCTGGTCCTGGCTCCTGTGCCCTTGGATTAGTTACCCTTCCAGACCTTCAGTCTCTTTATCTAAACCTAGGAATAATGTTCTGAGGATAGAATAAGACAGTGTCAGAAATGGTCAGCAATGGACTGGGTAGGCACAGGTGCTCACTGAGCATGAATTTTCATTTTCTTCTTCTCCCCGCAACCCCCATGCACAGACCCTTGTAAACCAAATCAACTACAACATGCTGGGGGAGAGGACCGCACCTTGACATTGTGTGTGAATCTAACTTGAAAGAGGAAGTGTTATCTTTCATTTTATCCTCTAAGCATCTGGAATGGAAGGTTTTTGGACCGAATGATAGATGTGCTTGTAAGAGGTACTTTGACAAATGGCTTGGGTTGGGGATTGGGTGAGACCCCTGGGATTATTCTTAAGTAAAATAGATTATAGCTAAACTGCCTTCTGTAGAGCCAAAGTCCTATTAACTAGAGGACTTTTGATTTGCTGAGCAAAGGGATTGAGTGTTGCATGTGTTTGGGACACCACCGAGCTACTTTGAACATTAGAGGAGAGGGATATGGGTAGGGCTAAAAGAAAGAGGGCTAAGTAGGGTCAGAAGAAAGAGGTGATTTTAGGGAAAAGATGGAAACATTTAAATGGATTTTTGTAAAAGTAGTTGGCCTACTTGTGTCAATACACATGCATAGATATAGAAGATGTTAAATCCATATGTGTAAATGAATACATACTGTGTTTATGTGCCTGTGTGAGTATATGTGTGTGTGTGTGTGTGTGTGTGTGTGTGATCATGAGAGAGACAGACAGGGCAGTGAGTCCTCATACTTGCATAATTGCATGTTCTCTGGGGCCAAAGACAGGTGCAGTTTTAGCCTTACGGAAACTACGGTAGTCAGTAGGGTCAAAACTGCTTGACTTGCAAAAGTGAGGCCAAAAATCCTAACCCGGTGCAGCAGACTGAGCGGCATGACATTTCTCACTCACTGGCATTGACAGCTCAAGGAATAATGCATTTTTCTTCTTGTGAATGCAATATGTTCAATCATTACTAGTGCTGGCTCTGCTAGGTGTGGGGAATATAATAAAGAGCAAAGCAAGGATGGACTCGACCCTTCTGCCCTCGGGCAGCTTATGCTTCTGTGATGTGGGTGGCTGTGAAATATGCTCCAGTTGATGTGATGGATGTCATGGACTGGGACGTTGGGGATGCTGTGGAAGTATGAGATCAAGGAATGAACTGAGCCCCTGAGGATTTGAAAGCAACTTAAGGGAGTTTAGAATGACAGGAATGGTGCTGGAAATGGACACAGGTTGGATGACAAAGGATTTGTAAGATATGTTCACAGATTTGAACTTAATCCTGAGGCCACAGGTGGGTTTTTAGTGTGTGCAGGAGTGAGTAGTGTGCTTGGTTTTGGGCTCTAGATAGATCACTTGTTTTCTACTGTGCATGTTGAGTTCCCCTTTGAGCCAGTGAAGCATCTATGATGAAGATAACAGAGCTTGGGCAGGGCCCAAGACCGTGCTTCTAGGCTAGGTGGCTGTTGGGAGAACAGGGTCCCCTTGCAATCACCCAGATCCCCCAACATAGGCTGGGGCCGTGTGATGATCACAGACATTTTAGGGTATTCGATTTTAATGAGCACTACTCAGTGCCTAAAATTTTCCAGGCCAAATGGACTCACTTCAGGCTCACAACAGTCTTATGAAACACACAGAACAAGTTCCACTATAGAGAGAAATGGAAGGAGGAAGAGGTTGACATTGTGGCGTCTATCAACATTCCAGGTATGAAGCCAGGGGCTGGCCTTGCTAAATCTCATCTAAACATCTTGGAGATCAGGAAGGTTATCTTCACTTTAAGATAAGGAAGCTAATCTAGGAGGTGAAGCGAATTAAAGAAGTGGTACCACAGGGAATATCCTCCCAGTTCCCAGTCAAATTTATTCTGATGGAGCTGGGGAAATGGCTCAGTGGAATAGGCTCTTCCCTGGCAAGTGCAAGGGCTGAGTTCAGTCCCCAGTTCTGCCAAAAAAAAAAATTATTCTGCTAGGTAATCTCTGGAAAGCTTTATGGCCAACATTTTGTCTACAACTGTCTCTGATTTGTTTGGGGAAGAACCACTAGAGCTAAGACAGGGCTGGTGCAGAGGCACAGGGCTTGCACAGAGAGGGTGAACTCTGTCCAGCTTCTTGGGGATGGCACCCGCCATTCACTCCTGGTGCCCCAGCACAGGTAGAGAGCTCAGGGCTGCAGGGGGCAGCATCAAGAGCACGGAAGCTGTCTGCCCGTGCCTCCTCCTCTTAGAGTCAGCTGATGCGGGAAAACACAGTCAGGCAACAACAGCTGGTGAGAGGTGGCATGGCATAGCAAAAGGACATGGAATTTTAGAGACAGAGCTCTCTGGGTTTAAATGCAAACTTTGCTGTTTAGAAGCCATGGAGACTTTGCTATCTACACAGCACCTTGAATCAACTTCCTTGTCGGTTTGAACTTAGACACCTCTTTGTGCCTCCATTTGATAATTTGCAAAATGGAGATAATAATAGAACTCACCTGACAAATTGCTGTGTGGATTAATGAAGTAACACAATGCATTAGCCCAGTACCTTCATGTCCTAAATTTTCAATAAACATGACCTATTACTGGCAACCCTTCACTTTTGCACTACATCTGTAAGATGAGAATAATTATACCCTGGGCATAAAATTTTGGTTGCAGTAGAAATTAAGTGACAAAATGTGTACAGAGTCTCTAGCAGAGTAATGAGCGATCATTTAGGAGGTAAGGAGTGCCTAGCTCTTGTGTCTACTCTAGTGCCCTTTATTCAGTCTCTGTAACAGAAATCACCAGGTGTTTTCACCAACAGATGCTGAAAACCTTTAAGGCTGGTCCTTTGCTTTGTCAGTCCTTGAGGGAGAAGCTTATGTTGTGTTTGCTGCTTCATTCTTTCTGTTTGCCCGCATGCTGGACGGCCAAGACAGCCAGGAGATCACACAATTGTTCTCCTCCTCAACAGGAATCCCCCAACAATTACTTCACTGTATCAAACACACACATATTTTGAGAAGCATTTTCCCCACCCTGATCACAAAGAGTGATGAGGGCTGAGGGCTCTGGATGGAGTGGCTACAGCAGAGCTGTCCTCCAAGTAGACTTTTAAGTCAGCATCAGTGACACAGAAGTTCTCAAAGGCTCGTTGGCCACTGGTGGATGTAGGGGCTTGCACTGTCTGGGAATTGATGCTCCAGGCCATCCCCGAGGATGACAGCATGTTGAGCCCTGAATCCTAATGCATAGGATGTGAAGTCAGGGAGCTTCAGGGTTTGGAGGTCTGCTATCTCCACTCAGATCAAGCCTCTTTTTGGCTGCCAGAAATTGACTTTCATACCTTCCTTTATTTTCCATCATATTGCTTGCTTCTTTTTTTTACAGTGGAATGCTCCACAAATCACCTGTTCTGTCTGTTTCTCCTCTCGGCTCCCTTCCTGAATTCTCACACAGCAGCCTTTGGGTCAAGTCATGCAGGGAGCTGTGTGTTGTGCTACCCAGTGTTTAATTTCACAAACTCTCAGTCCCCTTGAACCACTGTGTGGGCCTCCTCAACAACATTCACCATTGCCGATCTCACTGTCTTTCCTGAAACACTTTCTTCACTTGGCTCTTGGGTCATTACTCTCTTGTTTTTCTTCCTAGTTTTCCTTTTCAGTTTCTTCTAGGCTCTTCCTGACCTCCTAACTTCAAAGGGTATCTTCTTATTTCTATTTATAAACAACTCCTAAGTGATTTTTATCCCAGGACATAGCTTTAAATACCACCTGGATTTGGATAACTCCAAACTTTCTATCTTGAATGCATTATTAGTCCTTAAACCAGAGACTTACATACAGACCTCTTTACTTCACCTTCTCTACGTGGATGTCTAATGAACACCTCAATTTTAACATGCCCCACATCAAACTCTTTGATTTATTTCCTTTCAAGCTTATTGTTTCTGTGGTTTATAGTTAATGGCCACTTAGTTTTTCTGCTTAGATCAGATATCATGGAGTTTTCTTTGATTTGTTTCATACTCCACAGTCAATGAAAATTTGCTGCACTTTTCAAACTATATGCCCAACCTTTTGCTTCTCACCATCTATAAATCTCTCTTCTTGCCTAAGCCACTTCAGTGTTTGCCTGGATAACAAGGAAACACCCCAACTGATCTCTCTTTCTCTGGTTCTCCCCTCTCTCATGCTTTTTATTTATCAAGTGGTAGCTAGCATGATCTTTGGAAGTCAGAAACTAGGTCATGTCATCTCTCCACTCACTTCTTCTACCTGCTTCTCATTTCAGTCAGCATTAAATGCAAAGTTCTTGTCATTCCCTATAGCTGAGGCCATTGATTGGGAATGCTTTCATCCAGAGAAAGTTTTGTATTTCTTTTTGTCAGAAACGTAGATCCTGATTGATCAGAAGTCCTTTCAGTGCTTTGCTAAATCTGAAAGTCTTGGGCTTAGGCATCCTACCATGCTCTGGCTTAAGGTTCAGTGCCTGGACTGCAGTCTTACCTTTCATTGTTGCTCAGAATTCATGCTCTTTTTTCGCCAGCCCTATGGAAATATATCCCATCTCCTGTGAACTCAGTGATGTGGCAAATATGAAACTTTGTGCAGTATTCAATTTTGTTTCCTTGAGTAGAAGAGCATCTCACAGTGTCATGACCATGGTTGTAAAAGTAAAGCCATCTTTTCACTGTATTGACTCCCTTTTTCACCTAGTTTTAGTTTTCTTTACTGTCCTTAGTTACAATTTGACATATGATATATTTTTGTTTATGTATTTACCTTATGCATTCACACACTAAAATACAAGACCCTACTCAGAGAGCCATGATTTTGGTTAATTTATTGGATGCTCTATTTTTAGTGGCTACAATGTTTTACATGCTTGTAGTTGATGTTCATGGAATGCTGTTGAATGAAAAAAAATGAGCTTTAATTTGTTTCAAGAAAGGTGGTTATTTTAAGGATAAATGCATATGTGAAGGTGGGGGACTCTTATGGAGGTTCAGGAGCAGGGGAGCAGAGAGGCTGATGTCTGGAAAGACGGGGAGTGGTGGGTGCTTGAGGCTGTGAGATGGTTTTGGATTTTTCATGAAGGATTTAATGCTTGACTGCAACTATGTATCTGCTATCCCTAACTAATGTCTGCTTCTCTTTTTTTTTTTTTTTAATTTTTCATGGCATTTTCTTTGGTTCAACATTGTACCAACTCAAAGTATCATTTCAATTTCTTTCTTAATTACTAACTGAAAAATTACCCTCTCCCCTTGGGTCACAATGAAGAGAGTTAAATGGATTATTGTTTTTTCTTAAGTTGGACTACACTGTTGCTTTCTGGGTGGCCCATGATTTTATGAATGTACATATTGAAATGAGAACTCTTAAGCCAACCCAAGAATAGAAGAGATGGCTGGAGTCTACAAGGCTGGGAAACAGTGGGCTACTTCTGCATATATGGTGCCTCTGGCCTGTAGACGGATGTCCATACTATGAGTTGATCCAATATGGTAGATTAAGAGGAAGGTCAGGTGAAATGATCCCTGGAAGCTGCATAGCAGAGGCAGGAGGAGCATGGGTGGGACACATAAGGGGACTGTTGCATTTAGAATTTTCTGAGAATGAAACTATAAAGAATCAACATTTGATAAAATCAGTCAATGCCTTGAGAAGGTACAGACTCAACTTGAGTGAGGTCAAAATACACAACTCCCATCAAAGGAATGAGGTAGTAGCCTTGAGAAGGTATGATTACACAGAAGAAAGCTGTATCTTCATCAGCTGTACTGAAGCATGTTTGGAAATACTATGTTTTAATTAACAGTGAGGAGCTAGCAAATGGCCAAGCAGAAATGAGGAAATGGTAATGTTTCCTTTGCTCCTGTCCAGAGCAAAGAGGCCAGTGTGAGGTATGAGCCATCTGATCTAATGAAGTAAATACACATGATTTAAATAATTACCCACATGCATAGCTAAGTGGTGCTGAAGGGTATAGAGGAAGAGCACAGAAAACCATGAGAGCAAGAGGAGTGGAAGCGATATAGCTATGAGTCAAAAAAGGCTACTTGCAGGACATGACCTTTGCATAAACGTCTACAGGTAGTTTCAAGTGGGAGAGAAAATGGCAAAGTGGTGAGTGACAGCAAAACTCAGCCTCTCTGAGATCTGCAGTCCAGATACCTGGAAATCACTAAGTTGGTGAAAAGCAAGTGAAGTAGAAGCCTGGGAGAAGTGCCACTGGGCTGGTGGCATGGGCCCTAGGAGGACCCCACCGCTGCTGTGCACCACAAGGGATTTTTGTCTGGGAGGGACTCTGTTCACAAGACTGATGACAGCCAGAGAGAAGACCCAGCTCAGTGTCACCATATTGCCAGAGAACGCTCGATTAGGTGTCAGGTTGGGAAGGGGTTGAGTATTTGAGTCAGGGACTCAGCAACTAGGAAGAAACAGCTTCATGTGAAGGATCCCAGTGTGATTCTCTCACGGTGACTGGGGGTGGGGAGACAGGGGGCAGCTGCTGATGGGGGGTGGGCTTCACAGAGCGTGCCTAAGAGCTTTAGTCAAGTAAAGATACGAGGCCTGGTTGCTTCTCTTATCTGCCAGCATGATCAAGGATATGTCTTGGCTTGGACACTGTCACAGCCTTGGGCAAACAAGGTCCTCTGGAACAGGGACACCTCGCAAAACTATAAGCCATAAAGCTAGGTGCAGAAAACCTTGACTTGCTGGGTTCCGAAACTGTGGAATCTAGCACAACTCATTCAAATAGATAGAACATTCTTTTCCTAGTCTTTGACTCATTTGTTTCTGTTTTTCTTTCCTTGATTTTCTTTATCAGTTTATTGGGGTTTGGAGACTTTTCTCTCCTGGCTTTTTCTTACTTCTTTCTTCTATTGCCCTTTTTTCTTTTTCTCCATATTTTCTTTTAAAGTACTTACTTTATAGGTACATTTTATTTATTTATTTTTTGTTATTTATTTTTTATAGGTACATTTTAGATGGACATAATGATAACCTTTGTCCTCAAGAATTTTTACCTTACATGGTGTATCTTACTTCTTTTTTCTTCTTTATTTACAAAATCTTTGTTTCTATTTTTCTTCTATTCTTTCTTGTCTTGTTTCTTATTTCTTTATCCTGTTTTCCATCTCATTGCAATATTTCCTTCTGATTTCCTAGTATATATCATACATATTGGCCCTTATTTACATTTGTTCCTCATACCAGAGAAACCATGTGTGCCCAATTTATTTCATTTACGAGTCTGGTCTCCAAGTCTGTCCATTCAGCTAGAAATTCCTCAAGCTCATCCTTCTTTAAGGAAGAGTGGTACTACATGGTATTTATTATCAGTTCATTGGTTGATGGGCATTTAGGTTGTTCCAAGATGTAGCTATTAGAAAGTGTGCTTCAATAAACATGGGTGTATATGTATCACTGTAGAATGATGCTTTTAATTCTTTTGGGCTTAAGAAAGGAAACAGCTGGAAGGAATGGAACTTCTAGTTTTAGTTTTTTGAGGAATCTGCACCCTGATTTCAACAGTGGTTACACCAGTCTTCACTCTCACCAATAGTAGAGAGGGGTTCCTTTTTCCCTACTGCCTCACCAGCATTTGTATTTGTTGATTTATTGATAATAGCCATTCTTGCTGGAATAAAATGGGATCTCATTGTAGTTTTAATTTTTATCTCTTAAATGACCAATGACGTGGAACATTTTTTCCTATGTTTATTTGTCATTTCTACTTCTTCATCTGAGAAATGTCTACTCCCTTCAGATGCCCATTTTTCTTTCTTTCTTTCTTTTTTTTTTTTGGTGGTGCTGGGGATTGAACTCAGAATCTTGTTCTTGCACACACTTATTCTACTTATTAAGCACAGAAGGTCACTATATCTTGGTTAAAGAGTAAGTGAACCAACTAGTTAAGAGAGCTATCTCCCTGGCCCCTGGATGCCCATTTTTGAATTAGATTTTTAAATTTGGGGGTTCTGATGACTTGTTTGAGTTCTTTATATATTCTAGGTATTAGTCCTTTCTCTGAGGAACAGCTGGCAATTTTTTTCCCCACACTGTGGGTTGTCTCTTTGCTCTGTTGATGATTTCTCTTGCTGTGGAAAAGATTTTCAATAAGATGAGATCCCAGCTATTGATTCTTTGTGATAGTTCCTATCCAATTGGGGTTTGTTCATAAAAATCTTTGTCTATACCTATGTCTTCATTTGTCTATACTGATTAGAACTTCAATAGATAGTTTCTATTTTAATAATTAGAGCCTTGATGCATTTCAATTTTAGCTTCACAGTTGGGGAGGAATAAGTTTCTACTTTTAGTCCTTGGCATATATGAAAGACAGTTTTTCCACTGCCAATTACTAAAGAGGCTATCTTTCAATGAAGGTGTTTGGCTGCTTTGTCAAAGATAAGAAGACTGAGTATGTCTGAAGTTGTTTCTCCATCTTCTAATCTGTCCCACTGATCATCAGGTCTGTTCTGCACCCCTGCCCCAGTATCATGTTTTTATCATTACGGTGCCTTTGGTGCATGATTTCAAGTCAGAGACCGTGATGCCTCCAGCATTGTTTTTGTTACCCAGAATTCCTTTTGCTATTATAGGTCTTTTCTGGTTCCAAATAGCCATACATCATAATCAGAGTCCTGAAGTCTTACATGGAAATAGAATATTAAGCTGCTAGAGAAAAACAGTGCATCATTTATAAAGGGAAATCCACTGTAATTATAGTACATTTCTTAGCACAAAGCTTAGAGGAGTTTGGAGTGAAATGCTTCAAAGTCTAAAGAAAACAAATTGAAACCCAAACTTTCATGTCTTGTAAAACTGGTAGAGAAATGAGGTATTTCCATGACAAAGAGCACAAAGAGAAATTTATGACTACCAAATAGGCATTACAAAAAAGAAATTCTCAAGGATGTTCTAGAAAGAAACAGTGATCACAACAGTGACAAAAAACAGAATAGAATGAGTTAAGGTGAGCAGTTAACTGAAAAAGAAAAAAAAAAACAAGAGGAAATCAGCAACAGAAAAATAAGGCAATGACAGGTCTAAGTCACTGCCTTTCAGGAATATTTCTCAGAATGAATGGTCTCGGTACCCTAATCAAAATACATAGATTGGCAGGGTGGATCAAGGAACAAAATCCAATGATGTGCAGTATACAAGAAGCACAATTATTCAAGAGGAAATTAGCAGATTAAAAGTCAAAGAATGGAAAGAAATATTGCATGCAATATGAACCTGGAAGAAAGCAGCAGCAGCTACACTGATTTCAGACAAAGTTGATTTCAAGTCAGACTGATCAGAAGAAGCACAGAAGGTCACTATATCTTGGTTAAAGAGTAAGTGAACCAACTAGTTAAGGAAGAGGCTCAACAGGAAGAAAGAACACTTGTAAACATAAATGCACTAAATACTGAGATACTCAGCTTCAGAAAGAAAATATAACTAGAAATTAAAAAAAAATCACATACATACCAACACAATTATAATGGGGTTACCTCTGTATCCTACTGTCAGAGATGGACGGATAAACTAGACAAAAAAATCAACAAAAAAATACCAGATTTGAGCCAAACCTTCAAATGAATAGGCAGTAGATAGCTGGAATGTTCCACCCAACAACAGCAAATACACATTCACATATTGTTCTCAGTAGCAGGTGGCATTTACTCCAAAACAGATCACATGGTAAGGCACCTTAAAGCATGTGTCAAGAAAGTGCATAAGAATCAAATTTATCCCGTATATATTACCTAACATAGTGTAAGGTTTTTTTTTTTTTTTTTTTTTTTTTTTCTCGGGAATTGAACTCAGGCCCTTGTGCTTGCCAGAGAAGCACTTCTTCCATTGAGCCACCTTCCTGGCCCTTACCTAACATAGTGTAATGAAGCCAGAAATCAATAGCAAAAGCAACCACAGAAATTATGCAAACATATGGAAATTAAACAACATGACTCTGAATAATTACTAGGTTATAAAAGAAACAAGAAATTAGACAGTTCCTAGAATCAAACAATAATGCCATTACAACATAATGGAACCCACAGGACAGAATAAAAGCTGTTCTAAAATGAAAACAGAGCTGTGAACACCCACCTACCTCAGCAAAAGAGTAAGTCCAAATAAGGAACCTAATGATGCACCTGAAGGTACTAGAAAAATAAGAACAATCCAAATCCTATGCTAGAACAAAGAAGGAAATTATAAAAATCAGAGCAGCAATTAATGAAATTGCAACTAAAAAATGCAAAGAATCAAAGAACCAAAGAGTTGGCTCTTTGCAAGATTAAACAAGATAAACAACCATTTAGCCATTTTTTACCAAAAAAGGAAAAAGAAGACCCAAATCAACGTGATTATTAGAAACGAAAAAGGCAATATTGCAATAGGTACTTCTAAATTCCAGAAGACTATTATTAGCTACTTTGAGAATCTGCACTTTAAGAAACCATAGAATTCAGTAGAAATGGATAGATTGCTAGGCATAGTTGTACCTCAGTTCATGAACAATTCTAGTTGCAAACCAAAGTGGATGCAAAATATATCAAGTTTCCTCATAAGGTCTACTTTGAACCTAACCAGTGAATTTGATTTGGCTTTTGTCCTATTTTGTTTTTGACCAGAGTCATGGAAAGAATTAAAGTCATGAACTGAGATACCACTTGTACATATGAACTGCCAAAGCTGAACCAAGAAGATAGAAAAATCCTGAATAATCAAACAACAGACAATGCAACTGAAAAAGTAATAAAAAACTACCAACTAAGAAAATCCCAGGTCCCAGTGGATTCACTGCCAAATTCTATGAGAACTCTAGGGAAGATATAAATGCAACACATCACAAACATTTTAATGAAATTGGAAGGTAAGGAGACTTCTAAGGTCATTCTTCGAAAATGAATTACCCCATTTCCAAAACTAGAAGACCAAAACAAAAAAGTGAATTACAAGCCAATCTTTTAATGAAAATAAACACAAAATTCCTCAACCATATTCTGGTAAAACAATGCAGCAACTCATCAAAATGTTCACACATTATGACCAAGTAGGATTCATCCTTAGGGATATGGGAATGATTCAACTTACACAAATTAATGAATATAATATATCACATAAATAGAAGCAGGGATAAAAATCACAGGAACATGTCAATTGACACAGAGAAAGCCTTTGAAAAAATTCAACAGCCATTCATGATAAAACCCTTGATACATTATCTCAAGTTAATAAGACACCTATGACAGACCATTGGCTAAAATTATATTAAATGAGGAGAAGTTGAAAGTTTTTCCTTTAAATAAGGAAATGAGACAAAGATGTCTACTATCACTATTTCCATTTAATAAAGTTCTCAAAAGGAACCGAAACAATGTAATCAGAAATGAAAAAAGGCTAAATCAAAACAATACTCCTCAAATCCAAAATATTACTGGTAACTACTTTGATACCCTTTGTTTGAGTAACTTGGAGAATTTAGAAGAAGTGGATAGATTCCTAGGTGCATATGAACTACTAAACTGAAGCAAGAAGTCAGTTCAATCAGGCAAGAGAAAGAAATAAAAGGGGTATGTATAGGAAAGAAAGAAGTAAAAATACTGTTATCTTCATGTGAGATGATCTCTATATAAAAGAGACAAAACATCCTGCCAAAAAACTCCTAGAATTAACCAAATCCAGTAGCATAGCAGGGCACAAAGTCAACACACAAAAATCAACATTGTTTCAGTACATCAATAATAAATTCACTGAGAAATAAATTGGGAAAACAATACCTTTCACAATAGCATTAAGAAAAATGAAATATGTAGAAAGTAACCTAACCAAGGAGGTACAAGTCCTCTACAATGCAAACTACAG
>PVKA01035699.1:8234-22505 GCA_004027165.1 Ctenomys sociabilis
AAAAAAAAAAAAAAAAAAAAAAAAAAAAAAAAAAAAAAAAAAAAAAAAAAAAAAAAAAAAAAAAAAAAAAAAAAAAAAAAAAAAAAAAAAAAAAAAAAAAAAAAAAAAAAAAAAAAAAAAAAAAAAAAAAAAAAAAAAAAAAAAAAAAAAAAAAAAAAAAAAAAAAAAAACAGAATTCTTTGAAAAATAAAAGAATTCTTTAAAATCATAGCAGCTAAAATGCAGAAACAAGTCCAGCAATATACAAAGGAAACCCAACTTGGAAAAATTCTGCAGCAAAAGAATTAATAACTACCTCTAAAGAACATATGGATAAAAAATAGAGGAGATCAGAAATATGACAGATTCCTTGAATGAGTAATACAGAAAAGAAACAGAACACATAGAATAGAGTCAAAGAGATATAGAAGAACTAAAAATATCAATCACAAGTCTACAAAACCGTTTGAGTGAAAGTGAAGACAGAGTTTCAGATCTTGAAGATGCTGGTACAACTAGTGAAAAGGTGAGAAAGGATCTGCTAAAAACATTTATTATTTTTTTTTTGGCAGAACCAGGGATTGAACTCAGGCAGTTACACTTGCCAGGCAAGTACAGTTACACTTGCCAGGGAAGTGCTTATTCTACCGAGCCATCTCCCCAGCCCCTCTGCTAAAAACAATGAGAATGCACACACAAAAAAAAAATCCATAACCTGCAAGATGATGGCAGGATGAACAATGTGAGATTAATTGGTGTCAGTGAGAATGAAGGAGTCAATACAAATGGTATAAAATGAATCTGGGGAGAAGTAATTGCAGAAAACTTCCCAAATATGAAGAAACAATCCAACATTCAGGTAACCAAAGCATACAGAACACCAAATAACTTCAACCCAAGTACAAACACACTGAGATATATAATAGTCAAGAACCCAGAAATCAAACACAAAATTAATGTACTGAAAGCTGCTAGAGAGAAGAAGCAGATCACATTCAAAGGAAAAACCCATCAGAATTACAGCCAACTTCTCTACACAAACCATGAAGACAAGAAGAGCTTGGAGCAGAGTTCTTCAAGTCCTCTATAAAAACAAATTCCAGCCCAGAATATTATACTGTGCAAAACTCCTTCAAGTTTGATGGAGGAGTGAAATACTTCCATGAAAAAGAAACACTAAAGAATTTCATGATGACAAAGCGATCCCTACACAGACTGCTGAAAGATGTTCTAGACAGAGAACACAATGACAAGAACTCCACGAATTAGAATGGAAGCCACTAACCAGGACAGAGAATTAAACACAGGATACAAGGAGTAAACAACAGCAGGTAAATATCATGACAAACATAAGTCAACACATTTCAATTATTACCATCAATGTAAATGGACTCAATTCAACAAGTAAGAGAAATAGACTGGCACAGTGGATTAGGAAACAAAATCCAACAATATGCTGTATACAAGAAACATACTTAACTCAAAAGGACATTAATAGACTCAAAGTCAAAGATAGAGAACTATACTACATGCCCCAGCACCTCAAAAAATGTAAGAGTAGAAATTCTGTTCTAAGACAATCTCAACTTAAAACCAAGAAGGATCAAACGACACAGAGAATATCACTATATATTGGTCAGGGGAAAGATTCAAGACCAAGAAGTAACACATATAAATATCTATGCACCAAACACCGGAGCACCCAACTATGTAACACAAATCTTAATGGACATGAAAGTCCTAATTTCTAAAACCACAATATTAATAGGAGACCTTAACACCCCCTTATCTCAAAAAGGTAGATCAACAAGACAAAAAACTAATAAAGAAGTAACAGAACTGAACCGAAGCTTGGAACAAATGGACCTGGTGGACATATACAGAATGCTCCACCCAACTACAGTTGAATACACATTTTTTCAACTGTAGCAAATACTAGTCCAGAAGTCATGCTGAAGTATATGCAATAAAACAGAAATTATCCCATGTATATTATCTAACCACAGTGCAATGAAACTGGAAATAAATGACAAAAGAAACCAGAAAATCCCACCAAATTCATGGAAATTAAACAACACCCTACTCAGGAATCAATAACTCACAGAAATTAAACAAGAAATTCAACAGTATCTACAATTCAATGAAAATTAAAGCACAATTACTGGAATCCATGGGATGCGATGAAAGCAGTTCTTAGAGGGAAAATCGTATCTATGAACTCACACATTAGGAAAACAAAATGGAAACAAATTAGCACCCTAAAGTTGCACCTGCAATATCCAGAAAGAGAAGCACAAACAAAAACCAGAGTGCAAAGACAGGAAGAAATCATAAAGATTAGAGCAGAAATTAATTCAGTTGAGATGAAGAAAATACTTCAAAGAATCCACAAATCAAAAATTTGATTCTTTGAAAGACTAAATAAAGTTGATAAGTCTTTAACCAACCTCATCAAAGAGGAAAGAAAAAATTTAAGTACATGAAATAAAGAAGGAAAAGGGTGAAATCACCACAGAAAGAGCAGAAATTCAGAAGATTATCAATAGTTACTTTGAGAATCTTTACGCTCACAGAGTAGAAGACACAGAAGAAATGGACAGATTCCTAGAAGGGTACAAATTACCAAAACTGAACCAAGAAGATATAACAACTCTCAATAAGCCAATAACAGCCAAAGAAATATGAAACGTAATAAAAAGCCTATCAACAAAGAAAAATCCAGGTCCTGATGGATTCACAGCTGAATTCTTCAAGAAACTTATAAAAGATATAATCCCTACACTCCTCAAACTCTTCAATGAAATTGAAAAGGAAGCAGTACTCCAAAAATTATTTCTGGAGGCAAGTATTATACTGATTCCAAAACCAGGGAATGACCCAACCAAAAAGGAAAACTACAGGCCAATCTCCCTCATGAACATAGATATGATAATACTCAATATGGTCCTAGCAAATAGAATACAGCAAATCATGAAGAAGATCATGCACCACAACCAGGTAGGATTCATCCCAGTGATGCAAGGATGGTTCAATATTTGAAAATCTATAAATGTAATAGAATATATTAATAGACTGAAATCTAAAAACCACATGATCATCTCAAGTGATGCAGAGAAAGCTTTTGATAAAGTCCAACACTCATTCATGTTCAAAGTCCTACAGAAAAATAGAATAGATGGACTCTACCTTAACTTGATGAAAGCGGAAAGATAATATAATCCTTAATGGGGAAATACTGAAATCTTTTACTCTTAAATCAGGTAAAAGACAAGGATGTCCTCTATCACCCCTCCTATTCAATACGGTTTTAGAATGATTAGCAGCAGCGATTGGAAAAGAGGGAGAAAGAAAAGGAATAAGAATAGGTGAAGAAGAAGTTAAATTATCAGTATTTGCAGATGACATGATACTTTATTTGGATGACCCTAAAAATTCCACCAAGAAATTATTAGAAATGATACGCAAATTCAGTAGCATAGCAGGATACAAAGTCAATAGCATTCCTCTACACAGATAACAAGCACACTGAAAGGGAAACAATAGAAACAATACCTTTTACAATAGCACTGCAGAAGTGAAATACCTTGGAATTCACTTAACCAAGGAAGTTAAAGATGTTTTCATCAAAAATTACAACACCCTAAGAAAAGAGATTATAGAGGATTTTAGAAAATGGAAAGATATTCCATGCTCCTGAATAGGAAGAACCAACATAGTGAAGATGGCCATATTCCCGAAATTGCTCTACAGATTTAATGCAATCCCTATCAAACTGTCACCAACATACTTCCAGACATAGTGGAATCATTCCTAAAATTTATTTGGAACCACAAACGACCTAGAATAGCAAAGGCAATCTTGCCCAATAAAGATAAGGCATGAGGCATCACAATTCCTGACTTGAAATTATAGTGCAAAACCACTGTGATAAAATCATCATGGTATTGGCAACGAAATAGACCTGAGGATCAATGGAATAGATTAGAAGATGCAGAGATATCTTAGGATCACACTCAGCCATATGATCTTTGACAAAGTGGCCAAACAAGGTTACTGGAAGAAAGATAGCCTCTTTAGCAAATGGTGCTGGAAAACTTGGCTTTCTACATGCAAAGAAAAAAAAAAAAAAAAAAAAAAACTCGACCCATCTCTATCACCATGCATTAAGCTAAAGTCAAAATGGATTAAAGATATGAAGATTAAAACAGAAAAGCTGAATCTCCTGGAAGAGAAAGTAGGAGGAACCTTTGAAGACATAGTGATAGATAAAGAGTTCATGAACAAACACATATTCACACAGGAAACATTTGAAAGAATCAACAATTGGGATCAACTCTTCTTGCACAGTTTCTGCACATCAATAGAAATTGTCAAGAAAGTGAAAAGACAATCCACAAAGTTTGAAAAAATCCTAATTAATAAGCAATCAGACAAAGGCCTGCTGTCTGGAATATATGAAGGCCCTCAAATTCAAGACTGAATTCAGAAATTAACATCTGAGATGAATACACACTTCTCAGAGGATGAAATCAGAGAAGAAAAATAAATATATGAAAAAATGCTCCAAACTGCTAGCCATCCATGAAATGCAAATAAAAACGACACTGAGGTACCATCTGACTCCAGAAAGAATGGCTATCATAGGTAAATCAACCAACAACAAATGTTGGAGTGGTTTTGGAGAAAACGGAACAATTCTCCATTGCTGGTGGAAATTTAGACTGGAACTACCATTGTGGAGTTCAGTGTGGAGACTCCTCAAAAGAGTAGGACTGGAAATACCATTCAAGCCATCTATCCCCCTACTGGGAATTTTCCTAGAGGAACTGAAAACATTATATGACAGTGATATATGTGTACCTATATTTATATCAGCACAATTTGTGATAGCCAAATTTTGGAAACAACCAATATGCCCATCACAAGAGGAATGGTTGAAAAAAGATGTGATATTTCTATATAATGGAGTATTACTCAGCTATAAAGAATGATAAACGTGAAGCATTTGTACTGAAGTGGATGCCACTTGAACATGTACTCATAAGTGAAATAAACCAGACACATATGTGCAAATATCATATAGTCTCCCTAGTATAAGAAGACAAAAGAACAAATACAAATAGAAATGTACAACAACTAGACAATTGAATCAGATAGTTAGGGCAAACTGAATGGCATATGCTGCAGTGTACTAAGCAGCTTTTCTTCTGAATGGTTAACAACCTAAGTTCACAGATCAAAATTGGAGAAATAGAAGAGCCACAAGGCCAGCCAACATTTTGGCCCTAGCCTTCCACTGTCAGTGAAGACTCAGGACATAGGAGAACCTGTACTGTGACATAATGAAACTCAGTTGTGCCCCAAATTTTCTGAACAAAGTGATTATGGAGCCACAGAGGAAAGAGATTGAACTTCTATAGTGTGCCTGGGGAGAGTCACATAGAGAGAAAACTTTCTCTCAGGCTCTCATAGAGAGCAATCTGGTCATGCACTGGCCGTGACTCATCCATATGGATGACACAAACAGATGATCTGCAGATTAAGGTACAGGACTACAAGGTAAACCCAGAGGGGACTTCACTGACCTCATCAGAAACAAAAACTACATGTTTAGGTATATAGGTCTTGATCTATCTCAGTCTTATCCATCCAGGAGAAATGTATAAAAATGAGGTATACAACTTGGGGCCATAATAATAAGGTTAGCTGTAAACAACTTCTTCAGATAACTCACTAGTATTGTGGAATGCTGCTCTGTGTTACATTGCGTTGCTGAGTTCAGGCACCTAAATAGCTTTAATGATAATGGAGTGCTCATCTTTGACAGGTCTAGACAAAATAGGGGTATACAAAAGAGGAATCATTTTGTGTGTGTATAAATAGTACAGTTAGGATAAATTTGCCAAGCTTCTGCATAATTCTATGAGAAGCAAGATTTGCACTAATAGTTGTTGGACAAGATTTTATGTTGGCTTCTAGTACTATGGAGAAACATTAGGGAGATAACAGGGTAGAAAGCATTAATTATTGAATCTGTGACATAATTCAGCTGTGAAAATAAGTATAAGATAAGTATATAGCTATAATCTCTTCAATCACTGATCGGAGCCATCTGCTATAATAATGCCTGTAAGTACAATGTCATGTATGTACCTTGTAAGACACCAAAACATTACGAAAACTGTTTGCAATGTATTAATTTATCAAATCTGTCCTGTTAATTTATGTTGAATCTGTCTCATTGCTATTTGTTCTTCAGTAAAAATAATAATAAAAAATGCAACATTGGGATAGTTGAGAAAAATACAAAAAAAAAAAAAAAAGTTAGAGAATTTTCTAAGTGGAAAAGTTTGGCCACAGAATGGTGATTAGTTCTCTTTATTTCCCCATTTTTCCGTATTTTTGGGGATAGCACTAATTCTTCTAAATTCGTTTATGTGAGTTTCAATAAGAAAGCAATTTTTTTTTTTGAACTGGGGATTGAACTCAGGCCCTTGTGCTTGCCAGGGAAGTGCTAATTCTACTGACCCATTTCCCTGGCCCCAAGAAAGCCACTGTTTCCACTTAATTTTTACTCACTTTTCCTAATTCTTCCTCTATAAGAATCTTTATCTCTGCCATTTTCATGAGTGGTATCCTAATTGTGCATGTCATCCTTAAATTTCTAACCTTTGCTTCCCTACCTGACATCCACTTTGAATAGTACTGAAAATCTTATTTCAAATCCTCCTCACGTTACATATTATGGCTTCTCCATGAATCCACTTAGGAGTTTAAAAATAAACTTTTTAAATAAGATTGAACAACAGGGAAAGGAGAACCAACCCTAGTCCTGGGTGATGTGATGATTATAATTTTTATTATTTTATGGTAATAATCACTAGAATGTTAAAGCAATTAGAAATCTAATTATTTAAAATAAGAAATGCTTTCTGCCCATTAACATTTTCATCTGAATATATTTAGATTTCCCCAAGGTGTGATTCTTGTCCTCACCAATTAGATCCAGCAAAAAGGTTTTCTAAAGTATAATTAAATATTTTCTTCCCCATGGTGCTAAACTTTATTTTATCCATACAGTTAGTATATCCAGAAACTTAAACTTTGCTACCCAATTCTGATGTATTGGCAAAAGTAGTATGTGACCTAAAATATTTATTCCTGTTTCCTTTAGAAATGTATTATTTCTTCCAGTGACAGAAAGATATCACTGTCACTAAATGTTCAGAAAAATGTTAAGGGACAATTAAGTAAAATTGAAACCTGTCTTTAAAAATAAATCAAAAAACTAAACCTTAAATAAAAAGACATAGTTAAAATTCATCTCAGGTAATGATCAAAGCTAAAGTCACAAAAAGTGTCAAGAGCTGTAACTATGCAAATGCATGCCCTTGAGGAGTGAATGAAAGCCATAAATGAGGAAGAAATAGCTTTAATACCAATAATGTAGCATAATTTGTGTTATTGTTTTAGAATTCAGCTTTTAAAAGTAGCCAGTTTTCCATGTATACTTTGACTTCATTTTATGCTGGGTTATACTCCTTGCTTCAAGATTCAGCAATTTCTTCAAAAATCGTTTTTCAAGATAATTGGAGCTTACAGTTCCCAATGACCTGAATTGTATCTCTGAGAAAATTTTGCCTTTTGATGCTAGCTTTCGATAGCGTTTCTTTGGTTTTGATTTTTTTAAGAACTTGAGTTTTCTCACAAGAGCTAATGATCTCACTGTCTACTTATTAAGTAATAAGAGTGAATATTTGTAATTTTGCAACAGTGTGAAACTAGTGATGAAGAAAAATATTTATTTATTTTTAATTACTTCATTTATTTTTTTGGTGGAACTGGGGATTGAACTCAGGCCCTTGTGTTTGCCAGAAAAGCACTTAATCCACTGAGCCATCTTCCAAGCCCCTGAAAACTACTTGTTGAGGCTTAATCTGAAATTAAATTCTGGGTTTAATCTTTGCAATGTTACTAATGTTAAAAGGAAAGATAATAATTTTTTAAAAAATATTTTAAGTCCCTTCTGGGCTTTATTCTTATACTCCTTTCCCAGTGTGTTATTTTATCTTCTGTATTCACTAGAGTATATAAATTAATTTAACTAATAAATTCACAATAGATGAGCTACTATTGTCTTTTATTTGTGGGAGTTCTGTAATCATAGCTGGAGACAGGTTGGCTACCATTCAATTTGTTCTTACAATGGCTAATTTCTTAAACTTTCAATTAATAAAAAAATAGATTAAGTCACATAATGTATTTTAATGGATAAGTTAAATGTTTGTATTATAAAACATACATTACTATTCCCAAGTACATGCTTTTTAAAATTTTTATTCTGTGTTATTATTAACAAATACATCCTTCACTACATTAGGGCTTAAATATCTAAAGAGACAGAGTCAAATATTGTCATTCCTGAAACTTAAAAAAATATAGGATCGTAATAAAGAAATAGTAGAAAAAGTATAAAAAATTAAATAGAAACATAAACATTTATAATGATGGAAATATAATTAAGTGCAAATTTCAAATGAAAAATTCACTTCATGAATCATAAATCCAGAAATTAGAAATTTTATTTTTGGTGTCTGAAATAACAATAAATGTAATATTCTACTTTTATTTTATAACTTTTACTGCACCTATATGGTTAACTTTGTAGAGGAATATAACTCTATAACAATTTTTCCTAAAGAAAATATAAATACAGCTGCCTTTGCTCATTTACCATTGATCAGATTTTGTCATTATTAAAGCTCATTAATTGTATGTAATATGTGTGGCCAGGCATGCTTTCTTAGAAAAAAAATAATTAAAAGCTGTGTCTTGTACATTTAAATTGCATGTTTTCTACATACATAACCCTGATGTATTTATACTGAAATTTATACTTTCATTTGACACTAGTGCGAACCTAATAATTTGCTTATATTTTGTATGCGTAATGTTTCCTGTACTGACATATGGCTCTGTGCACTGCAGACCTCATTTGAACCTCCACAGAGTCCTGGAGATACCTTCTCCTTTCGGACAGACACAGTGCACGTTGGTGTGCAGCCCTGCAGCTTTGGACCCTGATGATGGAAGAGCTCTCTCGTTGTGGTCAGGAACAGTCCTGTAAGCCATATCAAGCTAGGAAGACAAGCCGCTCAACACAGGACAGTGTTCTCTGTGAGTCCCTGCAGTTCAAGCTTAAAGACCTGTGCAGTCATACTATGCTAGTAGACATGAAGGGGTGGGGAGTATAGTAGAAGTTAGAATACATATAGAAATAGACTGGAACAAAATATATTTGAATTTGTGAAATTTAGGAATCATATGTGATATGTGAAAATACTTTTAAGACTCACCAGAGTCCAGAAAGGAGTATATGCACATGATTTTCTTTAAAAATCTGCTTCTGAGTATATCTAATGTTTTTTGCATTTGTTTGGCTATTTCCCTCATATTTCATTATTCAATCAATCTTGAGATAGAAATCTTGAAAGAATTTCTACTTTATATATAACAAAATCAAAGGTATATGTTGTATGTTTCTCTTAAAAGTACAAATGTGAACTATTAACCCAGGACTTAAGCCAAATCTGTTTCTCTGGAGCCTGTTTCATGTTCTTTATGCATGTGAGTCACACTTTCACTGACAGACTTGGCCTGAATATCTTAATTTATGAAATTATCTCACATATATCATATCTGGTGCCCTGAGCAACCTCAAAGTCAGTATCACATAGATACGATGAAGTCAGCCTTAGAGCAGCCTCACCTGCTGGCCCTTTCAACTCCAGTCCCCGGCGTCTCCCTCTTGCTCTGTGAGGTCTATCTCCATTCCTCTCTGCCCTGATCTGGTGGTCGGCAAGCACAGTGAGGCTGAACCAGGCAGTAGCCTTTATTGCAATCAGGAATGTGGTTATGAAGAAAGAAACAGGACAGCAACAAGAAGCCAAGCTAGCAACTTGCCACAGTGGTCAGCCAATGCACAAGGGACCAGTACGAGAGTGGTTCACACTGGGGACCTGTACTCAGCACGACCTTTCTTTATTGTGCTGTGTAGTCACAGGTTCAGTCAGTAAAATAAAGCTTTCTGTGCTCCCTGTTTTAGTTTTAAGTTGCATGATGTGTGCAACAATTAGTACTAATGATAGACTTACTTGCATGGCAGCGAAAAGCTAGACAAACACTTGTGTCCACAGTGGCAGTGTCCTTACCTAGAATGAAAATCTGTATCATCTGTTTAATGAGTGGAAATTTACCTTTACACAAAACAAGGGAGTCATGCATATCATTTTCTTGAGATATTTAAATTAAATTACAATTCTCCTTATTATTACTAAATATTTATTTTTCACATTCATTTTCATGTGTAGGTATAACCTCAAAATACTGTGCACAATAAATACACCTGCATGCTTATTTAAAAAATAAGGAAAGAGACAAAACAGAGTGATATTTTTCTTTATTTGTATTTTCTTGTCTTTTAGCAGGTTCCATAACTGATTAAGATCATATTATATTATGGGATAATACACTCTATGCCTAATCCACCTTACTGGAATTTATAATTTACTAGTTGTATGTAAAATGGTCAAAAGAAATAAAAAAGAAATGAAAAAAGAGAAAGAGTGCCAAGGGGTGGGGAAGGTGTGGCATGTAGTGCCAGGATTGAATCCCGATCCCAGCTGAGCTATCTCACCATCCCTGAGCTGTCTGATTATTTGTACTGAATATTCTTAGAGTTGATTTCCCATCAACTCTTACTTGTCAAGTTTTACTTATAGGAGTAAACCCAAAATGTAGAGTAGAACTGAGTAATATCCTTTTGGCAAACAATATAAAGCCAAAGAGCATGTCCATAGATTTCCACGAAGAATCGTCATACCTGCTCTTCTGTAGAAATAGAATATGAGAAACCTAGATTAAAAATCCAGAAAGTGGCTTAGAATTGGTGACATCACATATTTTTGCCTTGGGGGAAAAATTGCATGCAGTTAAAATAATGGTTCTCTATTTTCTTAGAATTAGATTTATAAAAGTCTTTTAGGAAATATCACCCAACTACTTCAAAATTAACTCTGCCATTTATAAATATTTGCTGGGGATCTACTATAAGTTTCTTATGTCGGAAATGATCATATTGTATTCAAATAAGCAAAACAATGTAAAGAACAGATTTTTATCTAAATAATGTTTAATTTTTTAATTTTTAAAATATAGAACAAAATAGTATTAAAGCATAAAAATTAAAAGTGATACAGAATTTTACTTAAAAATATTAAAAATTTTATAGAATTTGTTGTGGTAACTAGTGCTGTCTTCCAACTAGCTGTTCATGTGACCAGACATATGCATGTAAACTTGGAAAAGGAAATATATAAAAAAATTAAGAAAAGAAAAAGGTTAAAGAAATAAAAAAGAGGGAATACCAGTTAAGTATTAACATCTCCTATCCATAGACTAGCAGAAATAGACTGTACAGTTATCCAAGTCATCCTTCTTACATACATAGATAAATCTCTTTTCCCACTCCCTTTCCTATCCTTCTCTTCAACTCAGTAATTTCTTTGCCTTTTTTCCTTTTTTGAATAGGTTCCTTCCCTTTTCTTCATATCTCTTGTACCCTTCAGATTGCATTTTCTCTTTCAGGTTCTCACTGTAAGGAGACAATATGTTGTTTACATTTGCAGCCCTGATTCATTTTATTTAAGAGTACAGTCTCTAGCTACAAAATTTATCCTGTTCTATACCTGCATAATACTTCTTTTTGTAAAAATACCACATCTTCATTATCCATTCCACAGGTGAAAGGCATTTGGGTTGTTTGCAAGATTTAGCTATCAGATTATGCTCCTATAAACATAGGTACACATATATCGCTGTGATATGAGGTTTTCAGTTTTTCTGGAAAAATACCCAGCCAGGTAACAGCTGGTTTAAATGGGACTTCCAATCCTAGCTCTAAGGAATCTCCACACTGATATCCATAGTATTCTATGGGTCTTCATTCCCATAAACAGTGGACAAATATGCCTTTATCCTCACAGCCCATCCAGCATTTATATAGGCTGACTTCTTGATGTTATCCATTTCTTCTGAGGTGAGATGGAATCTCAGTATTGCTTTTATTTGCATTTGTGGAACAGCAATGATGCTGAACTTTTTTTTTTCATATATTTAATTCTCATTTGTATTTCTTCATGTGAAATGTTTATATTCATCTCAGCCCATTTTTCGATTGGGTCATTGCATTTGAGAAGGCTGATATTTTAGAGAAAAAGAAGGGCTGCAAGGACAGCCAGCATTTTGGTTCTCTCCTTTCAAGGTCAATGATGACCCAGGACATAGGAGAAACTGTACTGTAACATCATGTACCTCAGTTATGTCCTAAATTTTCTGATCAAGGAGATTATGGGGCCCAGAGGAAAGTGACTGATTATGTAGAGGATGCATAAGGAGAGTCACATGGAGAGAAAACATTTTCTCAGGCTTGCACACAGAGCAAATTGGTCAAACAATGGCCGTGACTCATCCACAAGGCTGACACTGACAAAGGATCTACAAACTGTGGGACAGGGTTCCGGTATAAATCCTGAAGAAATTTGACTGATCTTATCAAATACAAAAGTTCCATTTCTTGTTATTTAGGTCTTGCTTTATTTTGGTCTTAACTATGCAGCACAAAAGTACAAAGATGAGATATGAAAGAAAGCCATATTAATATGCTGAGCTGTAAAAGCCTCAAGTTAACAACTTGTGACATTGTGGGTCCTTCGGCAAACACACTTCTATTATGGACTACTGGACTGTATTAGAATATTTTGATGAATTCATGAACCTACAATATTTAAATGGCAATGGAATATCTTTCTCTGACAAAACTAAACAAAAAATGGGACTCAAATAATCGACCATTTTATATCAGTGTATTCAAAACAGGATAGATATACCATTACTTTTTCTTAATTATTTTTTATTTATTTATTTATTTTTCCATTTTTTTTATTTTATTAAAATACAAATGTCAATCAGATAGTTTCAAAACACCTTAACCATACAGAGTCGATGAATTAATACATTGCAAACTGTTTTCATAACGTTTTGGTATTGTACAAGGTGCATACATGATATTATATTTACAGGTTTTTTAATAGCTGAATTATATCAAAAATTCAATAATTATTTACCTACTGGATGACCATAGCACAACAAGCCAACATAATATCCTGTCCAAGAACCATTAGTGCAGATCTTGCCTATCATAGAATTATGTAGAAGAACAGCGTTATCTATCCCAACTGTACTGGCTATACACACACATCATGATTTTTTCTTTCTACAACCCTTCCTTTGTCTACACCTGTCAAAAGTGGGCAATCCATTGACATTCAACTACCTTAGGTGCTTGAACTCGACACCACAATCCAACACAGTCCAGCACTCTGCAACCATAAGGAGTTATTCAAAGAAATTGTCGACCATATTCATTTACAGCTCAGCTTAATATTATGGGCTCACGATGTATACTTCATTTTTATACTTTTATACTTTTCTGCTGGATGGTTAACACCTAGGTAGATCAAAACTTATATACCAACACATGAACTTTATATGTCCTATGTGGTCATTGAAGTCTTCTCAGGGTTTATCTTGTAGTCCTGTACATTATTCTGTAGTTCCTTTGTCTGTTTCATCCATGTGGATGAGTCACGGCCAATGCTTGACCAGATTGCTCTCTGTGAGAGCCTGACAGAAAGTTTTCTCTTCATGTGACTCTCCCCAGGCACACTATAGAACTTCAATCTCTTTCCTCTGTGGCTCCACAATCTCCTTGTTCAGAAAATTTGGAGCTCACCTGAGTCTCATGATATTGCAGTACAGGTTCTCCTATGTCCTGAGTCTTCGCTGAACTTGAAAGGCTAGGTCCAAAATGTTGGCTGGCCTTGTGGCTCTTCTATTTCTCCAACTCTGACTTGTGATCTTAGGTTGTTAACAATCCAGAAGAAAAGCTGATTAGTATCCTGCAGCATATGCCATTCACTTTGCCTTATCTGACTCAATTGATTTTACTTGTACATTTCCTTTTGTATTTCTGATTTTCGCTTGTTATACTAGGGAGACTATACGATATTTACACATGTGTGTCTGGTTTATTTCACTTATGAGTATATGTTCAAGTGGCATCCACTTCAGTATAAATGCTTCAAACTTATCATTCTTAATAGCTGAGTAATACTCCATTATATAGAAATATCACATCTTTTTCAACCATTCCTCATGTGATGGACATCTTGG
>PVKA01035700.1:0-22404 GCA_004027165.1 Ctenomys sociabilis
TAGAGCAGAAATTAATTCAATTGAGATGAGGAAAACAGTTCAAAAATGTACAAATCAAAAACCTGGTTCTTTGAAAGACTAAATAATGTTGATAAGCTCCTAGCTAACCTCATCAGAAAGAGGAAAGAGCATCCTACCCACGCCCGCCCAGCCCCAGAGACCGGCCAGAGACAGCGCGGCCCACTCCGCCATAGTCCTCCATCCCACCCACACCTGCCCAGCCCCAGAGACCTCCCGAGACAGCAAGATCCACGGCCTGAGACAGCAGCAGACTCCAGGGGCCTACTGGATTCTGCCACAAGCTCTCCCAGTGAGTGGGAATTTCCAAGACTCACCAGGCTTCCCAGATCAGTGAGAGTGTGGTGAGTCTGAGAAAGAGCCATTGGCTTACTCCCATGCGCACTACCCGGACCCCTGCCCCAAACACCTCCAAGCCATTGACTGGCCTGAAACCTCAGGACTCACTAACCAACACCTGCCCATATCCCCTACCCTGAAGCTCGCTGAACGAGTGGGAATTTCCCCGATTCTCTGGGCAGCAAAGTTCAGTGAGTGTAGAACTCCAAGCCCGCCGTGCCCGAGAAACATTTCCCAGGGATTCCCTGCCCCCCACCCCCCCTGGCCCGGTGAGAGCTCCAGGCACACTGTGCCAGAGAAACGTTTCTAGCTGATTACCGGTCCCACCCACAGCCAAAGACCCAGTGCAGGTCAGCCTGGAGTGAGAACTCCAAGCCTGCCATGCCAGAGAGATATTTCTCAGCAATCCTCGGTCCCACGCCACAGACCAAAACCCACTACAGCCTGGCCTGTGAGTGAGGGCTCCAGACCCACTGCACCAGAGGAACCCTTCTGACCCTTCTCGGGTTACGGCCTGTAGACCCTGACCCAGCACAGGCTGGCCGACCCAGTACAGGCTACTCGGTGAATAATATCAACCACTGTCCTTTTGGGAGCCCAGAAGACCCACCAAAGCCCAGTTTTACCCACCTGCAAAATGACCTGCCTGACACAGAGCTGACCCTGGGAAGTAACAGAGGGGAACCAAAGGAGCTGAAGCAAAAAAGGAATTGAACACGACAGCCAGATCCAGAATAGGCATACCTAGAAAATTTCAAACTTAATAGACTGGCACCTCAATCTCATAACAAGCTAAGGTTATAGCTGCACCAAAGCTCTATGCCAAAGGTCAAAGGTCAGTGCTATACAAAACGACAAAGAGAAGGGGAAAAATGCAATCCCAGACCTCAAGTACATCATGAAGGGCAGACGACGCTAGCTCAGCTGCACTGAATGAACTAACAGATACAGCAGCAAAGGAACAACAGCAGAAAGCTATAGAGGAAATAAAACGAGAAGAAATTCCCCAAATTAAAAAAGAAATATTTGAATACATAGTATCTGTAATAAAGAAAGAATATCAGAAACATTGCTTGGAAAACGATGTTCACCCAGAAAATGTGCAGAGAGCACTATTCCACCTGATATATATGAATTAACAGCATGTGAAGCAAAGAAACAACAGCAGAAAGATCATGAGGAACTCAAAGCAGAAATAAGTTCTGAAATCAAAAAAAGAACTTTCTGAAGTCATAGGATCTGAAATACCGAAACAAGTCCAGAAATATACAGAGGAAATCCAACTTGGAAGAAACACACCAGAAAAAGATTTAACTACCGCTAAAGGAGACTTGGATAAAAAAAATTGAGGAGATCAGAAATATGATGGATTCCTTGAGTGAGCAATACACAAAAGAAACAGAACAAATGAAACACAGTCAAAGAGATATAGAAGAACTACAAATAGCAATCAGGAGTCTACAAAACCGTCTGAGTGAAAGTGAAGACAGAGTTTCAGATCGTGAAAATGCCAGAGCAGCTAGTGAAAACGTGAGAAAGTACCTCTTAAAAACATTGAGAATGCAGGAAAAAATAGTCCATCACCTGAAAGATGACGCCGGGATGAACAATGTGAGAATAATTGGTATCAACGAGAATGAAGGCGTCAATACAGATAACATAAGAAGAATTTGGGGAGAAATAATTGCAGAAAACCTCCCAAATATGAGGAAACAAGGCAACATTCAGGTAACCAAAGCATACAGAACACCAAATAACTTCAACCCAAATAGAAACACACCAAGACATATAATAGTTAAGATCCCAGAAATCTAACACAAAAATAATATACTGAAAGCTGCTAGACAGAAGGAGCTCACATTCAAAGGAAAACCCATCAAAATTACAGCCGATTTCTCTGCACAAACAATGAAGGCAAGAACAGCATGGAGCAGAGTTCTTCAAGTCCTACAAGAAAACAAATTCCAGACCAGACTATTATACCCTCTAAAACTCTCTTTCAAGATTGATGGAGAAGTGAAATACTTCCACGACAAAGAACAAGTAAGAATTTCATGATGACAAAGCCATCCCTTCACAGGCTGCTGAAAGATGTTCTAGAGAGAGACCACAATGACTAGAACTCCATGAATGAAAATGAAGGAACCCACTAAACCAGACAGTCAATTAAATACGGGTAACAAAGGATAAACAATACCAGGTAAATATCGTGACAAACATAAGTCAGCACATTTCAATTATAACCATCAGTGTAAATGGACTCAATTCTCCAATTAAGAAAAATAGACTGGCACAGTCCATTAGGAAACAAAATCCAACAACATGCTATATACAAGAAACACACTTAACTCAAAAGGACATCCATAGGCTCAAAGTCAAAGGATGGAAAGCAATACCACATGCCCCAGCACCTCAGAAAAAACCAGGAGTAGCAATTCTGCTCTCAGTCTCAACTTCAAACCAAGAATGATCAAACGACACAAAGAAGACCACTATACATTGGTCAGGAGAAAAATTCAAGAGCAAGAAGTAACACTCGTGAGTATCTATGCACCAAACACAGGAGCACCCAACTATGTAAGACAAATCTTAAGGGACATGAAAAACTTAATGTCTAAGAACACAATCTTAAAAGGAGATCTTAACACATCCTTATCTCAAAAACATAGGTCAACCAAACAATTAGCAAGGAAGTAGCAAAACGGAACCAGAGCTTGGAACAAATGGATCCGGTGGACACATACAGAGTGTTCCACCCAACCACGGGTGAATACACATTTTTTTCAGCTGCACACGGGTCATTTTCCAAAATAGACCACATACTAGTCGAGAGGTCATGGCTAAGTATATGCAAGAAAATAGAAATTATCCGATGCATACTATCTGACCACAATTCAATGAAATTGGAAGTAAATGACAAAAGAAACCAGAAAAACCCGCTAAATTCATGGAAACTAAACAACACCCAACTTAGCAATCAATGGGTTTCAGAAGAAATTCAACAAGAAATTCAACAATATCTACAATTCAATGAAAATTCATGTACAACTTACCGAAATTTAAGGAATGCGATGAAAACAGTTCTTATAGAGAAAATAATAGCTATGAACTCACGCACTAGGAAAACAGAAAGGGCGCAAATTGGCACCTTAATGTTGCACGTCTGAGAACTAGAAAATGAAGAGCAAACAAAGCCCAGAGCGCACAGACGGGAAGAAATCATAAAGATTAGAGCAGAAATAAACTCAATTGAGATGAAAAAAACAGTTCAAAGAATCCACAAATCAAAAAGTTGGTTCTTTGAAAAACTAAATAAAGTTGATAAGCCTTTTGCCAACCTCCTCATAAAGAGGCAAACGAAAATTCAAGTACGAGCAATAAGGAATGAAAAGGATGAAATCACTACAGACCCAGTGGAAACTAAGAAGAATATCAATAGTTACTTCGAAAAGCTTTATGCTCACAGAATAGAAGACACAGAAGAAATGGACAGAGTCCTTGAAAGGTACAAATTACCAAAACTGAATCAAGAAGATATAACAACTCTCAATAAGTTGATAACAGCCAACAAAATACGAAACGTAATAAAAAACCTACCGACAAAGAAAAGTCCAGGTCCTGATGGATTCATAGCTGAATTCTACAACAAATTTATAAGAGTTATTATCACCACACTCCACAAACTCTTCCATGAAGTTGAAAAGGAAAAAGTTCTCCCAAAATCATTTCTGGAGGCAAGTATAATACTGATTCGAAAACCAGGGAAAGACACAGCCAAAAAGGAGAACTACAGGCCAATCACCCTCATGAACATAGATGCAAAAATACTCAACAAAATCCTGGCAAATTCAATACAGCAAATCAACAAGAAGATCATACACCTTAAAAAAAAAAAAAAAAAGAAGATCATACACTTTGACAAGGTAGCATTCACCCCAGGGATGCAAGGATAGTTCAACATTCGAAAATCTATAAATGGAATATGCCATACTAATAGACTGAATTCTAAAACCCATATGATCATTTCAATTGATTCAGAGAAAGCCTTTGACGAAGTCCAGCACTCTTTCATGTTCAAGGTACTGCACAAAAGTGGAATAGATGGACTCTTAACTTGATAAAAGCCATCTATGACAACCCAAAAGCTCATATAATGCTAAATGGGGAAAAACTGAGATATTTCACTCTTAAATCAGGAAAAACACAAGGATGTCCTCTATCACCCATCCTATTCAATGTAGTCTTGGAAACCTTAGCAACAGCCATTAGAAAAGAGGGAGAATAAAGGGAATAAGAATAGGTAAAGAAGGAGTTAAATTATCACTATTTGCAGATGACATGATACTTTACTTGGAAGACCCCAAAAATTCCACCAAGAAACTACTAGAACTAATAGGGAAATTCAATAGCATAGCGGGATTCAAAATCAATACTCAAAATTCAATAACATTCCTCTACACAGATAACAAGCACACTGAAAGGGAAACATTAGAAACAATACCTTTTACAACAGCACCACGGAAAATGGAATTCCTTGGGATTCACTTAACCAAGGAAGTTAAAGACCTTTTCACGGAAAATTAAGACAGCCTAAGAAAAGAAATTATAGAGGATTTCAGAAAATGGAAAGATATTCCATGCTCCTGGATAGGAAGAAACAACATCGTGAAGATGGCCATACTCCCAAAATTGCTGTACAGATTTAATGCAGTCCCTATCAAACTGCCACCAACATACCTACCAGATATAGAGAAATCAATTAAAAATTTATTTGGAACCACAAATGACCTAGAATAGCAAAGGCATTCTTGGCCAATAAAGACAAGGTAGGAGGCTTCACATTTCCTGATTTGAAATTATACTACAAAGCCACTGTGATAAAATCAACATGGTATTGGCAACAAAATAGACCTGAGGATCAGTGGAATAGATTAGAAGACGCAGAGGCATCGACAAAAATGCTCAGCGGTCTTATCTTCGACAAAGGGGTTACACAAGCTCACTGGAAGAAGGATAGCCTCTTTAACAAATGGTGCTGAAAAACATGGCTTTCTACATGCCGAAAACTAAAACTTGACCCAGATCTATCACCATGCACTAAGTTAAAGTAAAAATGGATTAAAGATCTAAACATTCAAACAGAAACAGTCAATCTCCTGGAAGAGAAAGTAGGAGGAAAACTTGAAGACATAGGGGTTGGTAAAGAGTTAGTGAACAAACATATATTCACAAGGGAAGCACTTGAAAGAATCAAAAACTGGTATCAACTCTTCTTACAGAGCTTCTGCATGTCAAAAGGAATTGTCAACAGAGTGAAAAGACAACCCACAAATTTTGAAAAGATCCTAACAAGCAATCAGACAAAGGGCTACTGTCTATAGTATGTAAAGAACTAAGATATAACAGGGCCCTCATATTTAAAGACCCAATTCAGAAATGGGCATCTGAGATGAATACACACTTCTCAGAGGACGAAATTAAAGAAGCAAATAAATATATGAAAAAATGCTCCACATCGCTAGCCATTGGTGAAATGCAAATAAAAACAACACTGAGATACCATCTCACTCCAGAAAGAATGGGCATCATAAGGAAATCAACCAACAGCAAATGTTGGAGAGGTTGTGGGGAAAAGAGAACGCTTCTCCACTGCTGGTGGGAATGTAGACTGGTACAACCATTGTGGAGGTCAGGGTGGAGACTCCTCAAAAGAGTACAACTAGAGATCCCATTCAAGCTGGCTATTCCCCTACCGGGAATTTTCCCAAAGGATCCGGATACATTGTATCATAGAGCTATATGTGTACCTATGTTTATAGCCGCACAATGTGTGATAGCAATATCTTGGAAACAACCAAGATGTCCATCCCATGAGGAATGGTTGAAAAAGATGTGCTACTTCTATATAATGGAGTATTACTCAGCTATTAAGCATGATAAGTTTGAAGCATTTATACTGAAGTGGATGCCACTTGAACATATACTCATAAGTGAAATAAACCAGACACACATGTGTAAATATCGTATAGTCTCCCTAGTATAACAAGAGAAAAGCAGAAATACAAAAGAAAACGTACAACAAGTAATATCAATTGAGTCAGATAAGGCAAAGTGAATGACATATGCTGCAGGATACTAATCAGCTTTTCTTCTGGATGGCTAACAACCTAAGATCACAAGTCAGAGTTGAAGAAATAGAAGAGCCACAAGGCCAGCCAATATTTTGGACCTAGCCTTTCAAGGTCAGCGAAGACTCAGGACATAGGAGAAACTGTACTGCAATATCATGAGACTCAGGTGAGCTCCAAATTTTCTGAGCAAGGAGATTGTGGAGCCACAGGAGAAAGAGATTGAAGTTATAAAGTGTGCCTGGAGAGAGTCACATGAAGAGAAACTTTCTCTCAGGCTCTCAGAGAGAGCAATCTGGTCAAGCATTGGCCGTGACTCATCCACATGGATGACACAGGCAAAAGGAACTACAGAATAATGTACAGGACTACAAGATAAACCCTGAGAAGACTTCAATGACCACATAGGAAATATAATGTTCATGTGTTAGTATATAAGTTTTGATCTACCTAGGTCTTAACCACCCAGCAGAAAAGTATAAAAGTATAAAAATGAAGTATACATCGTGAGCCCATAATATTAAGCTGAGCTGTAAATGGATATGGTCGACAATTTCTTTGAATAACTCACTATGGTTGCAGAATGCTGGACTGTGTTGGATTGTGGTGTCGAGTTCAAGCACCTAACGTAGTTGAATATCAATGGAGTGCCCACTTTTGACAGATGTAGACAAAGGAAGGGTTGTAGAAAGAAAAAAATCATGATGTGTGTGTATAGACATTTGTATTTTAATAAAATAAAAATAAATGGAAAAAAAAATAAAAAATAAAAATGAAAAAAAAAAGAATGATAAGTTTGAAGCATTTATACTGAAGTGGATGCCACCTGAACATATACTCATAAGTGAAATAAACCAGACACACATGTGTAAATATCGTATAGTCTCCCTAGTATAACAAGAGAAAAGCAGAAATACAAAAGGAAACGTACAGCAAGTAAAATCAAATGAGTCAGATAAGGCAAAGTGAATGGCATATGCTGCACCATACTGATCAGCTTTTCTTCTGGATGGTTAACAACCTAAGATCACAAGTCAGAGTTGGAGAAATAGAAGAGCCACAAGGCCAGCCAACATTTTGGCCCTAGCCTTTCAAGGTCAGTGAAGACTCAGGACATAGGAGAACCTGTACTGCAACATCATGAAACTCAGGTGCGCTCCAAATTTTCTGAACAAGGAGATTGTAGAGCCACAGAGGAAAGAGATTGAAGTTCTATAGCGTGCCTGGGGAGAGTTACATGGTGAGAAAACTTTCTCTCAAGCTCTCACAGAGAGCAAACTGGTCAAGCATTGGCCGTGACTCATCCACATGGATGACACAGACAAAGGAACTACAGAATAATGTACAGGACTACAAGATAAACCCTGAGAGGACTTCACTGACCACATAAGAAATATAAAGTATATGTGTTGTTATATAAGTCTTGCTCTATCTAAGTCTTAACCATCCAGCAGAAAAGTATAGAAATGAAGTATACATCGTGGGGCCATAATATTAAGCTGAGGTATAAATGGCTATGGTCGACAAGTTCTTTGAATAACTCACAATTGTTGTAGAATGCTGGACTGTGTTGGATTGTGCTGTCGAGTTCAAGCACCTAAGTTAGTTGAATGACAATGGAGTGCCCATCTCTGACAGGTGTAGACAAAGGAAGGGATATAGAAAGTAAAAGTGATGATGTGTGTGTATAGACAGTACAGTTGGGATAGATAATGCTGTGCTTCTACATAGTCCTATGAGAGGCAATATTTGCCCTAATGGTGGTTGGACAGGATATTATGTAAGCTTTTAGAGCTATGGACAACCACTAGGAAAATAACAAGGTAGAATGTATTAATTTTTGAATCTTTGATATAATTCAGGTATAAAAAATAAGATATGTAAAGAGCTACACTCTCTTAATTTACTGATAAGAGACATCTACTATAATAATGTCTGTAAGTATCATATCTTGTATGCATCTTGTACAATACCAAAACATTATGAAAACAGTTTGCAGTGTATTAATTTATCAAATCCATACTGTTCAGGTGTCTTAAAACTGTCTCATTAATATTTGTACTTCAATAAAATAGAAAAATAAATTTTAAAAAATTACTAGAACAAGACACAGGAAGACATTTGCGCTTTGGATTTGGACAAAGACGGTACGTTTATGCTCCACAGAAGTAATAATAAATTAAATTTAGTCAAAATGAAAAGAAAGTGAAGATCCATAAAATACACTATTTGGACAATAAAAAGACAAAGTAGAAAATAGGACAAAATATCTGAATATCATATACATAGATAGGGACTTGAGTTTAGAAAATATTATTGTCAACAGTAACTCTAAATCAATTCAACTTTAAAAGTTGATCAAAGGAAAAATTTAATCAGACTCTTTGCTCAACATGACGTATGCAGCCAGAAATAGCTTTAAGGCATTGCCTAATGAACAATATAGCTCTAACTGTCTGTGTGACTGAGGTAAGACTTTCAATAATTGTGTTCTTAACTCTCTACAACGTCTACAATCTAGGCAGTACAACAATATCTCCCCCAAAACATGAGACTTCATCAATTATTCATAAAGTACTTCATGCCTTCCGATCATGGATGTTCTGGAGCCCATGGGTATGCTGCCTTGGTCCATGGTGCCTACCAACTCCAATCCTGCCCTATATTTTGTTTCCTTCAATACAGGAAGCACACGTGCTGAAACACTTACTAGCTAAGCTGATGACTGATGAGGTCATTTCCAGGCAAGAGAGAAGGTAAGTGTGGAGCTAAGGCAAGCAGCTACAGCAAGGAATGATTGACTGGGCTACCAGTTCTAGCCCTCCAGGAAACTGCAGACAGCATGGGGCATTTACTATAGAAGTGATTCCTGCCACAGAACAGGTTCAATTTGGAGAAGAATTCCAGTGTGCCAACTGCTGTATTTGTGAGGACTGAACCAGGAGTCATTTAGGGATGGGGTTAGTTATTTAATGCTGACTATGACAGAAAAATTTTTCTTTAGAATTTCTAGTGAGCGATAGCTGCAGTATACAGTTGTGGAGAGATTGTGGGCTTGATGCAGTTCCCATGAGAATGCTAAACTCACGTTTGCAAGTACATGGGCTCGAATTAAGGCCAGTACAGGAAAGAAATCAGTTGGCCTGATAAGATGGGAGATGAGACAGAGAGCCAGAGAGAGTTAGAGAGAGAGAGAGCGAGAGAGAGAGAGAGAAGTGGGGAGAGAGAGAGGGAGATGTGGAGAGACCAAGACAAAGACATACAGAGAGACAGATAAATAGGTTGACAAAGAACAGGAAAAGATACTCAGACACTGAAGAATAGACTGTGAAGTTATAGAGTGCAGACATAGAATCTCTGTTTGTCACTGACTTGTTTCTCTCCCTCTTTCTCTCTCTCTGTCTGTCTCTGTCTCTCTCTCTTTCTCTCTCTCTCTCTCTTTCTCTCTTTCACTGTCTATTCTTTTTCTCGCCTTTCATCTTATCAACCTGTTAGTGATTATTTTTCCTGTTGTGGCATGATTTCTAATACATGTACTTGCAGACCTGAGTTTAGACTACTCACGAGAACTGATAAGATGGGGACTTTCACCTTAGGTGGGAGGCTTCCTCCTGGTCTCAGGTGCCCTGGTGGGCTGGCAACTTGCATCCTTGTAGACTTTTCCCTATGTGTTTAAGTGTGTACCTCCTTCTGAGTGACTCTTCATTCCTTGTCTCTGCCTCTGTCTCTATATTATATGCCTCATTGTTCTTTGCATTTTGTGTGTCTTTGCGTTTCTTCCTGTTTCTGCATCTTTGTATCACAGCATATCTTTTACTTTCACTATGGTACCAGGAATTGAACTTGCACTTGCCAAGCAGGCACTTATGCAACTGAGTTATATCCCTGGCCCATCTATTTTTATTACATATGGGGTCTTTGAAATTTTGTGTGTGCTTTTGCAATTATAGCCCACTTATCCTAGGTACCCTCCAGTTTCTTTAGAAATACTTAATTTGTTCTTTGATGTTTATGAACTTTACCATTGAAAAACATAATGCATACACCAAAGTTGTTTGCAAAACTATATAAGTTTTCCAATAGCCGAATTGAGTGTCAGCTATTGAATACTAAAATGAAATTATAAATTTTATTGACCTGGGTGTAGTGGTGCTCACATGTAACACCAGCACAGGAGAGGCTCAGGCGGGAGGATTGCCACGTGTTTGAGGCCACCCTGGGCTATACAGGGAAGTCAAGGCCAGCTTGAACTACATAGAAGGACACTGTTTCAAAACAAACCAAACAGAAGAGAAGAAAACTACAATATCCAAAAACAAAACCAATGAATTTGTTACATCACAGGCATATAGAAGCCTCAGGTGGCCATTCATTAGCACATCTGACAGATATATCTCTCTGAATCTTAACTTGTTTGGGCTTCACTATTCCAATCTATATACCAGGGGAGGCCACTGATACCTTCTTCAAAGCACGAAGAATCTGTGTAAAATATTCAAGCCATTCTTCCAGGAAGTCCCAGATTGGAACAAACCTCCATTTTTGGTGTCACATGACCCAGCACAGAAGGAGCAAAGTCCCAGGATCAAGAAATTTTGTTGTGTCACTGCTGAAAGGTCCAAAAAGTATGGATTCGATATCTAAATGATTGTGTTTCTCTGCCCCTGAGTGAATATGACTCAACTGTGGTGTCAGAGTCCTGAGTTGAGCAAGTGTTTGCAGAAGATGGCAGGAATGATAGTGCTGCTGCTCCATCTCTGCCCGTATCTCACCTCATTCCCCCCTGTTTTGTCCTGGAATTGACTCAGGACCATATGTTTGTCAAACAGATACTGTATGCCTGAACTACACATTCATCCCTATTACTGGCTTTTGTTTTGTTTATGTTTTCACATGTCACATAAGAGAAACAGTGATTTCTAAGCCTGTATGTTTTATTTATTTCACTTAGCATTATTGTTTAAATGTGCAACCATGTTTCTAAAAATAAGTCATTTGTCTTTCCTGATGGCAGACTAATACTCCACTGTATATACATGCTATATATTCTCCATTGATCCGTATGTTCATGGACACATATGTGTTTTCAAGATTTATGTATAATGGAATTTACTGCTATAAACATGATTATGCATGCATCACCGTAATATGATGTCTTTAACTATGAAAGATAACCAGAGTTGGAACATCTGGGTCTAATGGAATTTCTAGTTGTAGTTCTATGTAAAGATTTCCATACAAATTTCCATAGAGGTATCACTTGTTTACATTCCCATAGAAGGTGAAACTTTGAAAACTAAAAATAGCTGGTTATGTAAAGAGGATTCTGCTCTCATGGATGGATTGTCATTATGGGAATGAGACAGGAAGAGTGTTCCATGCCTGCTCCCTCTGTTAAGCATTCTCCATGCTTTTCATCCATGAAGTGCTGCAGCTAAAAGACCCATGCCAGATCCCATCACACACAATTGAATTCCACCTTCAGATCTATGATCCAAATAAATTACATTTCATAGCTAATTAACCAGTCTCTGATTTTCTGTTGTAGCATATAACAGACTAAGTAACAATGTTCCTCAAGATCTCAAAGAGGAAATGGACTCTGATTGAGAGACAGACAGAGAAACAGAGAGAGAGAGAGAGAGAGAGAGACAGAGAGAAAGAGAGAGACAGAGAGGCAGAGACAGAGACAGAGACAGAATGCCTTACCAGTGAAGACAGTCAGAAGCCTAGTGGGAACCCTTCTATATTAAAGAGAGCAATAAGAGAGCTGAGACAAGTACAGGCAGCACATATAGACTCACCAACACTAGCATAAGGCCCTACCATCTCCCCTATTAAAGGCAAGCACTTCATGTAGGACATGAAATAAATACACAGATGCTTTCACACATACAGGAATATACACAGAAGCATGCTTCGACAGATATGCAGATATATAAAGTAGTCTTTTGTACATAAAAACAAAAGTATGTAGAGAAAGGTGCAATCCTGGACAGACTAAATTCAAGGGGAAAATAATCCTTCAGAAAATTGACTACACAGGCACTCAGCATACAGACACACACTCCTATGCGCCTTAGCCTCTCTTTCACAGTATCTGTGCCAACATCTGAGGAGGGGGCTAAAGTACAGGAGAGTGAGCAGGGTCCTGGGTTGCCCAAAGAGGAGGAGTGGCTGGCTGATAACTCTGTTCTATGTCACACCCCAGCACACGGATGATAAAGGAGGCGGGATTTGGTGAAGTTGCATAAGGGCACAGGCTGAGGATATAACGTTCAGCTTAAGGCTGCAGAGGTGTAGACGGCAGTGACAGCAAAACCATGGAGCTCAGCATCCTTTTGTTCCTTGCTGTCCTCACAGGCCTCTTACTTTTCCTGCTCAGGAGCCACTCAAAGGGCCATGGCCACCTCCCGCCAGGCCCACGTCCTCTTCCCTTCCTGGGGAACCTTCTACAGATGGACAGAAAAGGGTTGCTCAACTCTTTCCTGAAGGTGAGTCACAGATGGACTGAACCCCTGGTGGCCTGGGATAGCAAAGCCTGCTTTGGGCTCACAATCTGAGAAAGGAAAATCAATATGTACAGACATGATCTTGACCACTGTTAGAGTGCAGTTATGTTGTCACAGGTGTTCTGCCTCTGGTGAAATTGAGTAAGACTCTGTCTCTGGAGAGGATGACAGGGCATCCAGAACCATCTGAATCTGATCCTCAGGTGTAGAATTTCACTGTCTTCTGCTGCATGAAGGATGTCTGCCTCGAGACAGAGAAAGAGGACAGTGGCACCAGTCAAAAAGTTTGTCTTTGTCAGCATAGAGTACAAAGATTTGATTGATTCAATTGGAGGGCAAGCAGGAAGAAGGTGGAGAAAATGGAGGCAGTGAAGAGTTCTTAGTAGAGAAGGGAAAAATGGGGACATACAAAAGATAACACTGTGAGATGTACTCCGTTCCCTATTATGAATACATTTGTTATATATTATAAATATACTAATAATCCTGGCACTGGGGAGCCTGAGGCAGGAAGATTATCAGTTTGAGGTCATCCTGTGCTGCATAATGAATCCGGTCTCTAAAATAACATAATAATACAAAAGGGAAAAGTCTTGATTTCTTTATTGAGAATAGAATCATACTTATGCCAGGCTCTTTTCTTGAATGATAAATGTTCAGTATCAAAATTTTTATTATAATTCAGCACTATCTGATCATTATCAAGGCCCAAAGCTGTGAAAATGTGGCTTATTTTTATCAATTATAAACAGATCCAGGGATTACTAGGCAGTGTGCCACATCCTGGCAGCCATGATTTCAGCTTTCATTACGTAATCTTAGTATGTATTTGTTTCTCATTGTGGGGATTGAACTCTGGACCTCTACCATAAGCTATTTCCCAAATACTTTTCATTTTGAAACAGCCTCATGTTAACGTGCCTAGGGTGGCTTTGAATTTGCCCTTTCTCTGTCTCAGCCTTACAAGTGGCACTGTTTAGAGGACTATGCTACCACACCAGACTATTCACCTACTTACAACTATTAATCAAAATTAACTGTGGCGAGAGAGGTGAGGCACAGCAGTAACAGCCAGCTGTCCTCCATGTCCTCCAGATGTAGAAGCCACATTAGGAGAATCTTGGATTTCTTTGCACTTTGCTACCAATAGTTTGTTTTCTGATCAATGAGCTATTTATTAATATTATCATCTTTTAAATTTTTGTGCCAGTCATGGCAGTGGGGACTGAATCCTGGGGATATGGAGCACAGTAGAAGATATAACAGTTTTAAGGTCATTTGAAGCCCCAGACAGGTTTTATGTAAGAGGAAGGACTTAAACAAATTCTTAAACACTGGCAGAGTGAGGATTGGGGATAAGACACCATTCACCATGGGTATTGGAGTAAAGGTGAGAAGTGGGCCTGGGCGAGTGGCACAGTATGGCATGTACAGTGAAGAGGAGGCAGGCATGGAATGGAGGTAATATGAGTAACGGGGAAGAGAAAGGAAGCCAAAAGCAATAAAATGGTTGATCTGTGTAGGATAGAGATAGCTTCCTGGCAACTTTGTTTCCTGTTTGTATGTCTTCTGTTGATACTTCAGAGGATGAGTTTATAACTTAATGAGGTTTACTTTACATAGCTCAGTGTTTTAGAGTCTGAGTCAAGACGAGGCAGTATGGTCTGTTCAGGTTCTGCATATGGCTTGGTGTGGCACAAGAGGGGAAAGGGAAGCTGCAATATGCAAGAAAGGCCCAAGCATTGGTGTAGTGTAGCACTGCTTTGTAACAGCCTGCTGTCTGAAGAACTACCTTGGTCTTAAAGAAAAGCATTCATCCAATTTCAGAATCTTGTGCACCTATATTAATTGAATGCCAAAAGAAAAGCCATCTCTGACAGGAGTAAACAAAAAAAAGGGGGATACAAAGGAAAGACCATTCTGTATTTCTATATACAGAACAGTTAGGACAAATATGCAGCTACTTTTGCATAATTCTATGAGAAGAAAGATTTTCAGTAATAGCGTTTGGACAGGATAACCTCCCTGCTTCTTGTACTATGGATAACCAAAAGGAAGATAATAACTTAAAAAGTATTAATTATTGAAACTGTCCTATAAATCAGCTTTTTAAAAAAAAGGATAGGTCTATAGCTACATTCTCTTAATTCAATAAATAGAGGGATCTGCTCTCATAGTGTTTATAAATAGAATATCATGCCTGCACCTTGTACAACAAATAGTTACAAAGAAAACAAAATGCAATGTATTAATTATTGACTCTGTTCTATTAATTTGATTTGAAACTCTCTCTTTGCTATTTGTTCTTCAATAAAATTACTGAGAAAAAATATAATTGTGCCCAGAAATCTAATTACCTTCCACTATGCCCCAGTCTTCAAAAGTTAAATCCTCCTCTAAACATGGCTGCTCAGGTCCAAGACCTTCACATGTAAATCTGTGGGGGATACGTATGAATCATATCCAAACCATATACATGAAACAAGAAAGAAGAGATAACTGATTGAGAATGAAGATTTTTTTCTGTGATTATATTGAAGAGAAAATAGCAATGAGACCATTTCAAATCAAATTAGTAGGACAGATTCAATAATTAATACATTGTGTATTGTTTTCTTAGTAGGTATTTGTTGTACAAAGTACAGACATGATATTCTATTTACAAACACTATTAGGAGCAGGACTCACTATTAATTGAAGTAAGAGAATGTAGCTGTATACCTATCTTTTTTAAAAAAGCTGATTTATAGTACAGTTTCACTAATTAACACTTTTTACATTGTTATCTTCCTAGTGGTTATCCATACTATAAGATGCAGACAGGTTATGCTGTCCAAATACTATTAGTACAAATCTTTGTCCTCATAGAATTACGTGAAAGTAGCTGCATATTTATCCTAACTGATCTGTATATACAAATACAGAATTGTGCTTTCTTTGTATCCCCTTCTTTTTGTTTACTCCTGCCAATGATAGGTATTCTATTGGTATTCAATTATTATAGGTGCTTGGATTCATCGAAACATTTTAACACAGTCCAGCAGTCCATAATAATAGTGGATTATCCACAGAAGTTGTTCAATAGAGCCTTTTACAGATCAGCATATTAATATGGCTTTACTTTATGTACCTCGCTTTTATACTTTTCCACTGGATGGTTAAGACCAAGGTAAAGCAAGACCTATATAACAATAAATGTAACTTTTGTATCTGATGAGGTCAGTCAAGTCCTCTCAGGGTTTATCCTGTAAAGCTGTAGTGCACTTTGTAGATCAAGCCATGTGTATGAGTCACGGCCATTGGTTGAACAAATTGCTCTCTGTGAAAGCCTGTCAGAAAGTTTTCTCACCATGTGGCTCTCCTTAGGTGCACTGTACATCATTGATCGCATTCCTCTGTGGCTCCATAATCTCCTTGATCAGAAATTGTGTGGCACAACTGAGTTACATAATGGTATAGTACAAGTGCTCCTATGTCCTAAGTCTTCACTGATCTGGAAAGGCTAGTGCAGAAGATTTACTCCTATGCTTTGGTGGTCTTCTGCGACTACCAGGTGTGATCTCTCAGAGATTCATGTGTGAAGCTTGGAGGTTGATGAAAATATATGTGCTTTTTACTATATCGCCTTGGTGAAGTCGAGGTTAATTCCAAGCTGCTTGAATCAGAATTCTGAAGCTTGCCTATATGTGTCTGAGAATACTCTCTAGAAGCCTTCATTTGTGCTTCAGCAAGCATAGTGCTCATCTCCTAGGTAGCTCTAGTGTCTGCAGTGTGGCTGTGAGAACTTTTGTCCCAATGTGGGTATTAGCAGGATGAAGAACACAGCACTTGTCTTGGAAGCTCACTGTAGAGTTACCATTAGAGAACTGCAGTAGTAGACTTAAAAAACTGAAACCTGACTTCCAAAGGTGATGGAGAAAACAGAAGCTCTTCTGAAAGAGATGCATCTTTCTTTGCCTTTTTATTTGTGTCAGGCTGCAAGCCTTTGGTTGAAGCTACCACATGTGAGGGGGATCCTCCTCACTCCGTTTGCTGGCCCACATGTCAGTCATCCACAGACACACCCAGAAGTGTGTTGCACTAATCTGCTGCATAGTTCTTAAGCAAGGCAATGCAGTTAGCCCAATTAACTATCATGAATAGGATGAGATCCACTTGGGCAAGGCCATAATAACAAAGACAACCTACAGTGTTTAAGAATTCTTAATATTTGAATTATTACATAAACTTCATACAATTTTATAACAGTATTTTAAGATATCTGGTCAAGTGAAAAATCATGCACCATGAAATGAGGGTTTTTAATATTTAGGGATGGTTCTGGATATTTTTCATGTTGCAAAACTGTAAATAGTTTTGGATTGAGTGTAAGTTTTTCACTATTGTGAATGAAAGATTGACATCAATACTTTAAAATTATAAAATTTCTGAAATTAACAATGTTATATAATCAAATGCTGATCACTGCGGCCTGAGATTAAGGCAGTTCGGACAGTGAGTGAAAGCTCCAGGCCTGTCGCACCAGAGAGACATTTCCTAGTGGTCCCAGGTCCCACTCCACAGCCCCAGACCCAGCGCAGCTTGGCGTGTGCGTGAGGGCTCCAGGCCCGCCTTGCCAAAAGGTCCTTTCCCAGCCTTCTCCAGTTGCGGCCTGTGGCCCCGGAACCAGCACAGCTTGGCTGACCCAGTACAGCGCCCCTGGTGAATGAGAACATCCACTATCCTTTTGGGAGCCCATAGACCCATGAAAGCCAAAGCCCACCCACCGAGAAAACCACCTGCCTAAGACACAAGGGCTGACTCCTGCAAATTTCAGGATCCTCGCCCCAGAGCCAGCCAAGATAGTGGGAATTTTCACTATGCACTCTGCATCTTGGTTTTGTTTTCGCTCCCCTAATGAGGGAATCAACAGAGGGGAACCACAGGAGGGACAGCAAAACGGAAATGAACACAACAGCTAGATCCAGACCAGGCATAACTGGATAATCTCACATGTAATAGACTGGTGACCGAATCTCATTACACCCTAAGGCTATAGTTGCACCAAAGCTCTACACCAAAGGTCCGAAGTCAGCGCTATACAAAATGACAAAGACAAAGAGAAAAATGCAGTCTCAGGCCTCGAGTCCACCAGTAAGTGCGGTGGACACTAGCTCAGGTGAAATGAATGAATTAATAGATACAGAAGCAAAGGAACAACAGCAGAAAAGTATAGAGGAACTCAGACGAGAATTAAATCCTCAAATAAAAAAAGAAATATCTGAATACATAGCATCTGAATTAAAGAATCAAATGCAGAAACATCAGGAGGAAAACCAATGTTCTCCCAGAACAACTGCTGAGAGCACCATTGCAGCTGAAACTTATGTACTAACAGCGTCTGAAGGAAAGGAACAACAGCAGAAAGGTCCTGAGAGACTCAAAGCAGAAATAATTTCTGAAATCAAAAAAGAATTCTTTGAAAAAAAAAAAAGAATTCTAGAAATCATAGCACCTGAAATACAGAAACAAGTCCAGAAATAAACAGTGGAAATCTAACTTGAAAGAAACTGCAGAAAAACAATTAATAACTACCTCTAAAGAAGCCATGGATAAAAAACTAGAGAAGATTAGAACTATGACAAATTCCTTGAATGAGCAATACAGAAAAGAAATAGAACTCATGAAACAGAGTCAAAGAGATATAGAAGAACTAAAAATATCAATCACAAGTCTTCAAAACTGTTTGAGTGAAAGCAAAGATAGAGTTTCAGATCTTGAAGATCCCGTACAGCTAGTGAAAAAAGTGAGAGAGGATCTCATAAAAACAATGAGAATGCAGAAACAATAATCCGTCACCTGCAAGATGACTCCAGGATGAAGAAGGTGAGAATAATTGGTATCGATGAGATTGAAGGAGTGAATGCAAATAAAAAAAATTTAGGGAGAAGTAATCACAGAAAGCTTCCTAAACATGAGGAAACAATCCAACATTAAGGTCAATGAAGCATACAGAACACCAAATAACTTCAACCCAAGTAAAAACACACGGAGACATATAATAGTTAAGATCCCAGAATTCCAACACAAAAATAAAATACTAAAAGCTGCTAGAGAGAAGAAGCAGATCAAATTCAAACGAAAACCTATAAGAATTACAGTCGACCTCTCCACAGAAACCATGAAGGCAAGGAGATCATGGAGTGGAGTTCTTCAAGTCCTGTACAAAAATAAATTCAAGCTCAGACTATTATACCCTGCAAAACTCGCTTGCAAATTTGATGGAGAAGTGAAATACTTAGATGACAAAGAACAACAAAAGAATTTCATGATGACAAAGCCATCCCTTCACAGGCTGCTGAAAGATGTTCTAGAGAGAGACCACAATGACCAGAACTCCACGAATGAGAATGGAAGGAACCCTCCAAACATGACAGACAATTAAACAGAGGATACAAAGGGGTAAACAACAGCAGGTGAATATCTGACAAATATAAGTCATCACATTTCAATTATAACCATCAATGTAGATGGACTCAATTCACCAATTAAGAGAAATAGACTGGCACAGTGCATTAGGAAACAAAATCCAACAATATACTTTATACAAGAAACACACTTAACTCAAAAGGGTATTCATCTGCTCAAAGGATGGAAAATAATACTACATGCCCCAGCACATCAGAAAAAAGCAGGAATAGCAATTCTGTTCTCAGACAGTCTCAACTTCAATCCAATAATAATCAAACAATACAAAGAAATCCACTGTATATGGGGCAGAGGAAAAATTCAAGAGGAAGAGGTAACACTCATAAATATCTACGCACCAAACACAGGAGCACCCAACTATGTAAGACAAATCTTAAGGGACATGAAAAACCTAATATCGAAGACCACAACCTTAACAGGGGACATTAACACTCCCTTATCTCAAAAAGATAGATCAACCAGACAAAAATTACAAAGGAAGTAGCAGAACTGAACCAGATCTTGGAACAAATGGACTTCGTGGATATATACAGAGTGTTTTACCCAACCACAGCTGAATTCACATTTCTTTTCAGCTGCTCATGGGTTATTCTCCAAAATAGATCACATACTAGTCGAGAGGCCATGAGTAAGTATACACAAGAAAACATGAATTATCTCATGCATACTATCTGACCACAGTACAATGAGACTGGAAATAAATGACAAAGGAAACCAGAAAAACCCGCTAAATTCATGGAAATGAAACACCTTACTCAGCTATCAAAGAATCAAAGAAATTAAACATTAAATTCAATATTCTCTACAATTCAATGAAAATTCAAGCACAACTTATGGGAATTTATGGAATGCGATGAAAGCAGTTCTGAGAGGGAAAATCATACCTATGAACAGACACATTAGGAAAACAGAAGGGGAACAAATAAACACCCTAATGTTGCACCTCTTACATCTAGAAAGAGAAGAGTATGAAAAACAAAAGCTACATATTTTGGTATGTAGGGCTTGATCTGTCTTGGTCTTAACCATCCAGCAGAAAAGTATAAAAAGAAAGTCTATAATGTGGGGCTATAATAATAATTTTTTTTTTTTTGTCTTTTCGAGAAGGGTCTCACTGCAGTTCAGGCTGGCCTTAAGCTCACTTTGTAGCTCAGGCTGGTCTCGAACTCACCAACAATCCTCCTGCCTGAGCCTCCCGAGTGCTGGGATTACAGGCATGTGCCACCACGCCCAGCTATAATAATAATTTGAGCTGTAAATCTGTATAGTCTACAACTTCTTCAGATAACTCACTATTATTGTGGAATGCTGGACTGTCTTGTATTATGTCACCAAGTTCAGACACCTAAATTGGTTTAATAATGGAGTGCTCATCTTTGATAAGTCTAGACAGAAAAGAATGTGGTATACAAAGGAAGAATAATGATGTGTTTGTATAAACAGTACTGTTAGGGTAAATATACCATGCTTTTGCATAATTCCATGAGAAGCAAGATTTGCACTAATAGTGGTTGAACAAGGTTTTATGTTGGCTTCTAGTACTATGGACAAACAGTAGGGAAGAAACAAGATAGAAAGTATTAATTATTGAATCTGTGATATAACTGAGATATAAAATAATAAGATATATAGCTACACTCTCAATTCACTGATTGGAGACATCTGCTATAATAATGTCTGTAAGTATAATGTCATGTATGCTCCTTGTACATCACCAAAATATTACGAAAACATTTTGCAATGTATTAATTTATCCACTCTGTCCTGTTAATTTGATTTGAAATTGTCTCATTGCGATTTGTTCTTCAATAAAAAAATAACAATAGTAAATGCTGATCATTGGGGCATTGTCTCAGTATCTTTGAAAAACAAACTTTGCACATAAAATGCTTGATAAAGTGTTGCCTTTCACAGTTTTTTTTTTTTTTTTTAATTAAGACCTGGATATTTTTTTACCGTTTCATGTTCGTTTTTGAGCTGGGCATTGTAATGGATGTGTAATGTCCCAGCTTATCAGAGGATGAGTAAGGAAGTCTACTGCAAATGTGAGGTCAACGTCGACTACACAGTGAGTTTAAAGCCAGTGCGAACTACACAGTGAGATCCTATTTCAAAAAGAGAAACAAACAAGCCAACTTATTTTTATCTTTGTTCCCTTTCTTTTTCTTTTCCTTTGGAATTCAGTGTTTCATTTCTTGCTGTTTTATTTGCGAATTTAGGTTTGTAGTGAAGGCTGACCTTGCACTCAATAAATGGTGCAGCTGGTCTTAGACTCATAGCAATTCTCTTGCCCCAGTGTCCCAAGTACAGGACAACAGGTGCACCCAAAAGCATTGCTCTCTTTTCTTGATGATAACTGTTTCATATTTCGTACAGTTTGGGGCACAGTGAAATCCTCTCTGGACCGTCCCTTTTCTACTATTCACCCATTCTCTTCATTCTTGTTTCTTAGATGTCCACGCAAATATCATTTCTCATGGGAAGTCTTTATAGATCATCAGGCAAGGTCATTTTCCTACCATAAGGTTTATTTTTCTAAAACAAAGATTTTCTTTGTAGCCCAGGTTGTGCTCAAACTCACAGTGATTATGCTTCCTAAACCACCTGCCTACTGGAAGGGAAGGTGGGTGAAATCATGCCTGGTGCCACCATAATGCTTTGCATGACTTGCCTCTCCTTGTTCGCAATGTTCATGTCAATGTCACATTTGCCTGTCTACTGTGCTGAACAAGGGCCTGTTTCATAACATGGACTCAGGAAATACATACACAGGAGTGAGCAAAAGATCAAGTGAATGGGGACATTTAGTGTACCTCAGAAGGATTTGATGGTCAGGGCCTGGGAAAGGCTGCCTGTCTCTGGGGTCATGGATCTGGCACCCTTCCCATTAAGCATTTTATTGCCTCCAAGGAGAACCCAAATGCATATGTTTTCATTTA